>MU190523.1:23647-42224 GCA_016904865.1 Pissodes strobi
GTGAGAATCAGGTTTGATGTGAGCATAAGACTGGTAGAGAAGGAGCTAACTATTTATAGGCCGATAACCCAACATGATTTGATAGGTAGGTTATTCTGGAAGCAAAAGAGTTCTCGGATTGTTGATATCTCAAACAGTGCAGTGTTCAGATCTTTTTCTGAACCCAATGGTTGTCATAGTACATACATTAAATAGTTTAGCGACACTTTAAGGGACACATGGAAAACATTGCCTTTGTCGACTGAAAATTTAGCACGAGCAAATTCACCCTGCTTCAGGAGGCAAATCCGGCTACTTAGGAATGAGTATCGTAAGAGCATATGAGAGACCAAATTAAAGCATATGACAATTAAGTATATAAATAATTCAAATAATGTAATTGGGAGTTCTTTGCAGGTTAATTATAAACTTAGATCTTGTAAAAGAAATCAAAAGGGTTGTGACTTGAGCCGGAAGATTTTAACTAATTCTTTGTAAAGATTGCTCCTGAGCTTCTGGCAGAGTTGCCAGTTGAAGTTAGAGACATAATATTTGACTTAAAAAACTCAAATAGTACAGATCTTTATGAAATGAACACTAACATACTTAAAAGTACTGCTAACTTGATTGTGTATCCTCTTACTGATTTGTTTGAACATCTGTTTGAGAGAAGGCGTTTTGTCTTCCGTTTTCCAGGCATCACGAGTGGTTCCGGTCTTTAAGAAGGTTGACTGGCTATATGTCTCAAATTACAGACCCATTTCTATAATTCCTTTCTTTGCCAGTGTCTTGATTTGCTGCGATCGTATATGCGGGATCGTCACCAGCTTGTTCAGGTAGATGGCCAGCGTTGACTCTTAAGACCAGTTAACCATGGTGTACTACATGGTTCAGTGCCGGGTTCTCTGCTATTCATTATTGACTTCATACAGTTTGCTGATGATACGACAGCCGTGGCCCTTGAACTTGTTAAATAATAGGCTGGTGGAGGCACATTCAAGAGCTTTGGACTGGTTTTCTGCAAACCAACTGAGTCTGAATGCTAGTAAGCCTAAAAGAATATTGTGTTTTACCTTAAGTAATTCACTTGATGCAACTGACAATCCATCATCTGTTAGGTTCTTGGGTATTCACCTGGATCAGAAACCAATCTGGTACCATCATGTCGATTCCCTTTCCTCCCAGCTGTCATCGGGTATGTAGCCGAGAGTCAATACATACATATGTATGTATTGAGAAGTCTAGTCAGTACTGTCTCTGGGCCGATGTAAACTGTAATATCAACTTTCTAGGCTTTGATCCAGTGAAGGATATCATATGCACATCTTTGCTCTGCGACGAAAGGCTATTCGTGTTATTTTGAAGATGCCATACAAGTCTGACTCTAGGTATGGTTTTGCGTGGCTGAGGGTAATGATTGTTACCTGCATTCATATACATCAGGGTTTAGTGTTTTAAAAAGCAGTGATTATGAATATGTTTCCCATAATGAAATGCACGAACATAACACTCGTTATAGCCGAAATATCTTGATCGACTTCCACAGAATTAATAGACCTAGGTAGGCTTTAAATTACCATGACCCTAAACTTTTTAATAGGCTTTCATTGTGTGTGAGGAATCTGCCGTTATCGGTCTTCAACGAAAAATTGATTCATGTTTAACTGAAAAGTATTTTCATTCCTTGAGGCATTTTATAATGGTGAATTTGTCGACTTTAGCTGAGTCTGTTTTCTATACTTTATTATGTCTTAGTGTAATTTATTGTATTTCATATTTTGTATGTGTTAGGTTAATAACTAATGTATCAAGATAAATTTAGTGCTCTTGACCCTCGACTTGTGTAAGCATATTTTGTTACAGCATCAATAAAACTGATTTACTTTACTTTATTTTACACACTTCCAAAGGCTCTAATTGCCTAATTGACTTGGAACAAAATGGATTGGACTTATAAATTTGATTCAGCTGAAAGTAGGTGGAAACTGCGAAAATTACTTCCAACCATAAAGAAATTGGTGTTCTAACATACATGAATGATCAAAAATTAAGGTAGACAAGTGTAATCCAGATTCTAGAGCCTTCCAAAGTGTTAAAAATGGCATTTTGCGAACGCTAATATTTCGAAAAGACTCATTGGATTTAGATATAGGGTACTGGATATGCGACATGAAATATTCTGAGGAGCAAACATAGAAGAAATCATTAATATATAGAGTGTTCCTTTCAAATTTGTGTTGCCATATTCCCCCGTTTGACTTTCTCTAAATCTTCTAGAATACATTAATAAATGTAGTTATATTTGGTTACTTCTTACATTGCCAAAAAAAAAACACAAATATGAGAGAGACAATATCGGCAAATGAAGGATAACGCTAAAATTCTAAAATCACATATTTCATGTTTACGAAGTTAGTACAGTATCCCATGTGTTTTTGTGGTTGTGAAATTTAGATTATATTCTATAGATACCTTTCACACTAAAGTAAAAAAAAATCATATTTATTTCGTCTGGTTTATTTGTGCATTCCTGTACAGAGTATTTATTAGTAATGTAAAAGCTTGCGTCATATATTTTGAGTTAAGACATAAACAAAATTATTTTGCGTTAAAGTAAAATATTGAAAAAGCAACGGGTAGGCAAATAATCTTCTTGATTTATACATTAAAAAATACATTCTAATATAGGCAGAAATTATTGCACTTTAGAGCAAACTATCTCCTAAAATAATTGATCAAACATCCTTATTTTTTTCGGGAGCTCATGCTAATAATAGTAACTTGACAATAAAGTTCTCCGAATAACCGGTAAAATGTATGATATTTGAGATATTTTTATTAGACAAGCATAAAATAAATATAAATAAAAGTTGGATAAATCACGGTTTTGTAAAAACAGGAAAAAAAACTGTACACATGTTTCTTTTATTCGCTGGGCCTTCTCTGGCTGCTGTTCGACAACTTCGCAGGAAGCACTAAAAATAAATATTATGTAAATCGAATATTGAAACACGAAGGACGCTGAATATTTTAAGTGTTATCTCTAAGTACGTGAAAGCTTTAGAGGTATTTTGTGTTGCGGTTATCTCTCTGATTATTGAAAACATGCATGGGTGAAAATATTACATTCGGAGATACCCATTATGAAATATTCAAGACATATCATGGTTTATGTTAAAACGGAAGCTAACCGTTACTGACGCATATCATGTGGGTTTTATCTTAAACTTTCTATTTATGTGACCGACGGCTTAAACAATTTTGTCCTTATCAACGCAGAAGATCGTGGCACAAAGCTTTATTGAACGGAAACATATGCCACAAGAGGGTTTAAAATATTAAGAGGGATTTTAATAATTTTTACTGCATGAAAACATATTTTATTAAAGCTGTCAAAAAATAATGTAAAATCGCAATTTTAATAAAAATATTAATTCCATAGTAATATAATAAATATTGTTGCATAGTCAATATCTGACAGGTATGAACCCAGGCTGGCGGTAGTGGTAAGAAGCTCGGAAATTCACGAGGTTGCGAAATTCGTTTTTCATCGTTGTGATAAAAAAATTAAAATGGCGGTTAACGTGTGTCGAAAAACTTATAGCTCACGAAAATTATACCGACTGGAAGTTCCAAATGACTGCTTTGTTAAAGTTAGATGAACTTTGAAAATCTTTAAGGGAACAATGGAAATCTAATCTAGATAGTATCACAAGAACTCATCGGGAGTAGAAAGCTCTTTCAAAAATAATTCTTTCTCTAGATAAATCGACGTATCTTCATGTATTGCGAGCGAAAAAAAGGTAGTGACGCATGGAGGTCTCTTGAAAATGCATTTGAAGACAAAGGACTTCACAGAAATCTGTGTTCTAAAAAATTGTTTTTTTAGCACAATGGAAGTGTATGTTAATGAAATTATGGATCTGTCTTAGCAACTGATATCCATACGAAAACCACCAGATGATAAGTTTTTTGGCGTTCTTATATTGCACGGACTTTTAGCAGAATATGAACCGATAGTTATGATCCTTGAATATTCAAGCGTTGGACTTCGTACATTCTAAGTTGCTACAAAATAAAAATGCCAAAATAATAATAGTGACGGTGCATTCGCCATGAAAAATAATGAAAACATCAATGGTGTTGGAGTTGCAAACAAAAAGTCATTACAAAATCAATGCCCTCTAATTAAGAAGATCTATATCGAAATAATTCTGAAAACGTCAATAAAATAATTATGGTAAAAATGGAAAGAAATGCCTATTGGTTACAGCTTTGATGTAAATAATGTTCATCAATTTAGGGTGGTACACTGATAGTGATATCCCTGCCCACATGACTGGAAATAGAGATATTTCGGATCTAACAAATGAAGATTTGTGGCCGGATATGTTTGTGGTACAAAGCTCAAAACTCTCTAAGAATAGAAATGGAAATAGTCTTGTAAAGTTGAAACTAGATCGTACTGAAATAAACGTATCCAAGATTAAATATGTTCCAAATCTTTCAGTAATCCTGTTATCTGTATCACAATCGTCTCAAAAGAACATTGCGCCCATGTAGGCTTAAAACGATGCAAAATAATTGATGAAGGTAAGTGTTGCATCGAATGTCGATAGTCTATATAAGTTAAATTTTGTGATAAAGCTTCTTAATATAGCAAAATTACAAGATTCTCAGATGCTGTGGCATAGGACACCTGAATCATTACAGTATGGATTTGCTGAAAATGGTTTAGCAACTAGTGTATTGTATAATGAAAATAAAGACACAGTATTCTGTGAATGTTGCATCAAAGACAAACAAGCTAGAAAGCATTTTCCTTATAAAAAAATGTAAAGTAGTTGCGCCAAATTAACTTAATTTAATCCACTAAGACCTTGTAGGCTTTATGGAAGTGGAACCGTGAGGTGATTCCATTCCAGTTCTGGACATATTTAAAGCATTCTGCAAATTGGTAGCCAATCAAACCGAATTGAAAATAAAGATTTTCAGGATTGGAAATAGGAGATCATACTGTAATGATGAGCGCTTAAAGCCGTTCCTCAAAGACCGTGGGATTATACATGAAATAACAGTGAGCTATAGTCATCAGCAGAATGGAGTAACTGAACGCTAAATTCGGATCATATTTGAAAAAGACGTTCAATGCTTATTGACTCAGATACTCAAAAACAGATATAGACAGAACGTGCCACTACAGCAGTTTATCTTCTGGACCGTTCACCAATAAAGAAAATACGTATTCAATGTCAGAAGAAAAATGAGACAGCAAAAAACTAGATCTCGCCCAAGAATCTTCAGTCACCGTGCTCATATTCACATGCCTGATGTTAAAAAAAATAAACTTGATGGCAAAAGCAAAGAATACATTTTTGTTAGATATTTTGAGACAAGTGTCGGGCACAGGCTTTAACACATAAATAACCATAGTCTAAAAATTGCCAAGGGTGTCTACAACCTAATGCTACATCAAGTGTTTCTATGGTATCGACTACATCAGGAGCTCTTTCCATGGGGATATTATCAGATGATAAAAATGCTGGTGAAGGTGAAGGTGAAGATGAAACAAGTACAAGTGAATGTGGAAATCATGAATCCAAGTATCCTGAACGTGTAAAGAGAAAACCAGAAAGGTATGGGATTGTATTACTGACTGCAATTCAGATTTTACGATGGTAACTGTATCGGATGAGAACCATTGACCGTTTCCAAGGCATTGGCAAGTGCCAAATTACAATTAAGAATGGCCTTGTGCTTCAATGCAAACAACGTTGGGGAATTGGTTAATATCCTAGTTACAAAAATATTGTTAAAAATCGTCAGTTTTTAAAATCAAAAGGGATATAAATGGGGATGTAGTAAAATATAAAGCCAGACTTGTAGCTAAGGGCTGTGCCCAAAAATATGGTGTAGATTATTCAGAAACTTTTTACCTGCTATCAGATCTAGTAATCTAAGATTATTACTGGCAATAATTTAGACTTAAAAGCAGTCTATTTAGATGCAGAACCCGCTTTCTTAAATAGTGATATGAAGAGATGTTCTCGTCTCAACTCGAAGGGTCTCTAGAGCCAGAGTCAGAAAATTATGTTTGCTTACTCAAAAAGGTTGTATATGGTCTGAAACAATGAGGTTAGTAATGTCACGAAAAGCGCATAATGTACTTTTAAAACTAAATTCAGCCAAAGATAGAGCGTTGTACTTTCTTCATGCATTTGATAAACTGTATTGTAAATGTGGCGCTTTGTGTTGGCATTTTTTTTCTGCAATGACCATAAGGTGGCAAACCGTTAATAAACAGAATTGAGTAAAAATTTATACATTAGGGATCTGAATCCACTTTGGGAGGGACAACGGTAGGGCTTTCAAAAGAGGTTAAGTGTCTTGGCATCGTTCCTGACCAGAAACTAACCTGTAACCCACACCTGGAAAGAACTATCAAAAAAGCAACGACAGCGCTTTTGGCCTGTCGACGACTCTTTGGTAAAACTTGGGGGCTAAAACCCTTCATAATTTGGTGGTCCTATAACACTGTTGTCCGAGACATTATATATTTTCCCTAAAAAACTGTAAAAAGTGCGTGCAACGTAAAATGCGACAACATCTCGCCGTGCGTTGTGGCCTCGGTTTTATGTATTTTTAAGATTGTCAAAAAAGTGTCAAAGAAAATGTTTTCAGTATTTGACAGATCGTAAACGGAGCCACCGCCGAGTTAATATTCGCGAGGTTCTTTACGCTTAAAACGGGACTTTTATTGACACTACACTAATGTAAAGTTGTTCGATGTTCGTTGTGCCTGTTTGTCTCAACTAGGTAATTAATAAATTACGTTCTGTGCTGTGGTTTTGGAATTCATAGTTCATAATTTGCGCTGTAAACCGTTTATTAGTGAGCAAAGCATTTAAGAGGAGTAGTTTTAACTGGCTCCTCACAACTGTTGTTAAGCCTATTATAACCTATGCCTGCTTGACGTGGTGGGTAAAAATAAAGAAAATAACAACACAGTGAAAGCTCACAAAGGTATAAAGGCTCGCCTGTCTGGGTATAACAGGGGCTATCAAAACGTGCCCCACAGCAGCTCTGGAAACCCTACTTGACCTCCCCCCGCTGGACATATGCATAGAAAAGGAGGCCTGAACCAGTGCGTATAGAGTCACTCAGACACAAAAACTGAAGTCAAGAAACCTGACTGATCACTTTAAAATTCTGAAAGACATCCAGATAGAGGCGATGACCAATCCAACCGATACAATGGAAACAAAATTTCATTTTGATCGCTCCATTGAAGTGATAATTGAAGACCTCAATACTACAGGGGAAAGACTAAAACAACTAGAGAGGGGATCACTTGTCTGGTACACAGATGGATCAAAGATGAAAGAAGGAGTGGGATCTGGAGTTTACGGAACTAGGTGTCGAATCTCTGCACCTCTAGGAAACGCTTCCACAATCTTTCAAGCAGAACTAAATGCTATCAATATGAATGTGCCAAAAAAGGCCTAAGAAGTGCAAATATCTATATCCTATCATTCCTATCAGGTAGTCAAGCAGCCTTAAAAGCGTTAGCATCTAGCAGAATCAACTCACGGCTAGTGTGGGATTGTCGGATGGCTGCAGATCAACTGACAAAGAACCATTCTATGGCATCCCTAGAGGACGCGTAATGAATGAACTCAGAAATTGGGAAAAAATGCGAAAAGATGCGCATTGGGCCAATGCACCTGGGCAAAGACAGGCCAAGAGACTCATCTCTCACTCGCCTAACTACACAAAAAAGCTTTTCATGCTACAAAAAAAATGAGATAAAACTGGTCGTAGACCTTCTCACTACATAATATGGCCCCTGGGGATGCAACCTCAAGAAAATGAGGAAAACCACTGACGAACAATGCACATTCTGCAAAACTATAGCTGAAACGTCAGAGCACTTACTCTGCGAATATCAAGTACTGACTCGCCAAAGGTTGAGGTATCTCGAAAATGCCCTTGTGGCCCCGGGGGATCTACAAAAGCTCAACCTTCGAAATATTCTGAGATTCTCGAAGAAGATAGGAATTTCGGGTAAAATAAAAGGGTATACACAAAAGATCAATTGTGGTCGACGTGTTGAAGGGCAAATCTTGCCGAGCGACCCTTCTACCTACCATACCATACCATACCTGAATCCAATATCTCGTATCCTTAGTGCAAAAGTTGACAGAAATCTTTCAAAGAATGAATTATAAATAGGTCACGAGCAATACATTAAGAATATACAAGTAAGTACCTACTTCGTAAGGAGAAAATCTAAAATTTTCTTGTGTCACAATTAATTGACCTCTATGTCAGCAATTAATAGGAGCTATCAAGTATGTTGAGGTATCTACAGGGTTATTCATTATATTTTGACACCCACCTGCAGCCGTAATTAAAGGCAATACAAAAAAAGCTTAAATTCAAAAGTTGTATGGTTTTTAATATATTATCCTTTAGAAATATCAAAAGAAAAAAATTGCCTTTCAAAAGTAAAAAAACCGCATAACATTAATTTTTTTAAATGGAACATCCTGTATATTATTACATATTTGGATTGTGCGAAAAAGTGTAGACATATTCCATGAATAATGTCCTATACCTATCTCTAACGGTTTTTGAAATATTGACAGTTGAAAATCGACCATTTATCAAGTTTGACAGCTTGTAAAATCTAAACGACTAAAGATAGAACAAAACGGTTTGCACTTTCCTATATTGGTTTTTCATAAGCTATCGTATGACACTAACTTTTTATTTAACCAGAGGTTAAATTTATCCGGGAATTTTTAACCTCTGGTTAAATCTAAAGTTAGTGTCATACGATAGCTTATGAAAAACCAATATAGGAAAGTGCAAACCGTTTTGTTCTATCTTGAGCCGTTTAGATTTTACAAGCTGTCAAACTTGGTAAATGGTCGATTTTCAACTGTCAATATTTCAAAAACCGTTAGAGATAGGTATAGGACATTATCCATGAAATATGTCTAGACTTTTTCGCACAATCCAAATATGCAATAATATACAGGGTGTTACATTTAAAAAAATTAAGGTTATGCGGTTTTTTGACATTTGACAGGCAATTTTTTTCTTTTGACATTTCTAAGAGATAATATATAAAAAACCACCCAACTTTTGAATTTAAGTTTTTTTTTGTATTACCTCTAATTACGACTGCAGGTGGGGGTCAAAATATAATGAATAACCCTGTACAAGGCCAGTTAATTCTTGTTCAGTATGTTGGGGTTTGGAACCTTCGGCAACATGCACTAAAACGGAGTTTTATCCACAATACCGAAACAGAATTATTGCACTCGACGCGCGTTTCGTTAACCATGTTAGCATCATCAGGAGATGATTAAAACTGTTTTAATTATCTCAAGTTTTAATCATCCCCTGATGATGCTAACATGGTTAGCGAAACGCGCGTCGAGTGCAATAATTCTGTTTCGGCATTGTGGATAAAACTCCGTTTTAGTACTTGATCAGTATGTTTTTTTAGTTACTTTAATAATATTCATTCCAAAGAGCACTGGCAGGGTGCTAAACGGGTATTTAAATATTGAAAAAGTAAAAAAATCCAGGAACTACTTTTGAAAAATCAGGTAAACCTACAGTGTGTCCAAAAAAGTATGCAACATATGGAAAACTTCTTTATTATTGGATTCTCAGAAAATTTTATTCTTCATAAAAGTTGGTGCTTGCCCTAAAACAGTAAACGAGTATTTAATATTTTACGTACTGATTTTAGTGCGGACGCAAATGTCATTTTTCGAAATCGCGTCAAGAGTAAAGTACCTTAATTTATAAAGATACAGCAAAATCTTATAAGGAAAAGTTCTTCCAAATTAAAAAAGTAATCTAAATGTGAAATTTGAGTTAAGTACATCAATTTTTAATTTCCCTTTTTTTCTCGATTTTTTTCTCAAACGTTACGCCATCGGTGAATGCTTTGTTCTTTTGTGATTAGTATACTTGCCAAGCAACTTCAAAATTTATTTAAAGTAGACATTAATTACATAGTTGCATAATGTTTCAGTTTTTACAGAGATAAAAGCCAGTTTAGGTATCAGTGTGTTGCAAACACATTTAAACAATTTTGGTCCAAATAATTGTCCACAATAATTATTACAAAATACAATTGGAATGACTGACTCAATAATAATTAATTTCATATGTCAGAGCGAGGTAAAATTATTGCTATTTATTTGTTTTTAGTCCAGATGCATGGCCTACTCTTCAAGACCAAACATTTTATATGGCTTTTTAGGATACTTGGGCATATTTTACTCATCGGGTGCAAAAGATAAATAAATTATTAGTTGTTTTACATGAAATGAAAAGAGTTGGGTCTATTCATGATTTTGACTGGAAAAAATTTTGAATCAAAAGTGTTTAAATGTGTTTGCAACACACTGATACCTAAACTGGCTATTATCTCTGGAAAAATTGCAACATTATGCAACTATGTAACTAATTTCTATCTTAAATAAATTTTGAAGTTACTTGGCAAGTATACTAATAACAAAAGAACAAAACATTATCCAGTGGCGTAACGTTTAAGAAAAAATTGAGAAAAAAAAAGAAAAATTAAAAGTTGATGTACTTAACTCAAATTCCATATTTAGATTACTTTTTTAATTTGGAAGAACTTTTTTTTATAAGATTTTGCTGCATCTTTATAAATTAAGGTACTTTACTCTTGACGCAATTTCGGAAAAATGACATTTGCGCCCGCACTAAAAGCAGTACGGAAAATTTGAAATACTCATTTACTGTTTTAGGGCAAGCACCAACTTTTATCAAGAATAAAATTTTCTGAGAAACCAATAATAAAAAAGTTTCCCATATGTTGCATACTTTTTTGGACACACTGTATAACTGGCTTTGTAGATGCTGACAAAGCCAACAATAAAAGTGATCCAAAATCGTTTTGTGGCCATATTTTCATGTAAGCTCATACAGAAGGATCCACCATTGCCTCGCAAAATCTGGCATTACAATTCTGCAAACTGGGACGATCTAAGGGAGTACCTAGATTTTCCTTGGCTCGACGTCTGCTTTGGCACTGGCGACCCGTCAGTCTGCTGCGAAGAGATCACGCAAGTAATCGCCTCAAGAATGGAATCATACATCCCAAATTTCATCAATGTACCATCAAAAGGAATGCCCTGGTTCGACAGAAGATGCGAAAGAACAGCAAGCCTACAAGTACTGGCAGCAAAATCAGACCGCTGAAAATCGCAATTATTTTGTCGAAGCGAGAAACGAATGCAAACGTGTGATCGACGAAACTAAGGACAACTACAATCAAAGGATCAGGAATAAACTATTGCAATGCCCCAGTGGCTCCAGGAATTTCTGGTCGGTAGAGTAACAACTTTACACCTTTGACAGACGAACGTGGCACCACGGCGACTACAGCCAAGGAAAAAGCAAACATGCTCGCCATAATGTTTTCATCGCACTCTACTTTAGACGTCCACCAAGGCAAGAGTCTCCCCACCATATCGAACATCAATACTACCATGGCAGAAGTCAAGTTTCATCACCGTGATATTCGTAAAATTCTTAAAAAACTAGATACGCAAAAGGCATCAGGACCGGCCGGAATACCTGCCATCGTGTTAAAGAACTGCGTCAACGAACTAACACCCGTTTTTTTAGGCTTGTTTCTCTGTCTTACGGAAAAGGGATTTACCCATCTTCCTGGAAAGTCGCTCGAGTGCAACCTGTTCCAAAAAAAGACAAGAAAACCACGCCCTCAAACTATCGCCCAATTGCCTTGATTCCAATAATCGCCAAAGTCATGGAACGTGTAGTCAATCAGCAACTACTCAAGTACCTCGAGAACAACAGAATAATTAGCGATAATCAATACGGCTTTCGCAAAGAGAGATCGACAGGAGATATATCGGCCTATGTCACTCATATATGGAGTAGGGCAATTGAGAACTACGGAGAGTCTCGAGCGATTGCGTTGGATATTTCAAAGGCATTCGACAGAGTTTGGCATGACGGACTGCTCAACAAACTGCCGTCCTTCGGACTGCCAACCTCTCTCTGCAGCTGGCTTGCCAGTTTCCTTAAGAACCGATCTCTGTACGTTGCAGTTGATGTGTCCATCAACTGCAACGTGAACACTTTCTCTTTGTTTAAAATTATCAATATAAACCTTTCATTTGGTGGCGTTATATAGATGACATTTTTTCAATTTATCAATATAACGAACATTTTCTTAACGATTTTCTAAATCATTTAAGACGAAAGAACCTACAATCCAATTCACTATAGAAAAAGAAATTAATGAACAACTTTCATTTCTTGACATTCTTATAAAAAAAGACTTGAATAGTTTCGAAGCAAAAATATACAGAATACCTACACATACAAACAGATATTTAAAATTTCAATCAAATCACCCAATAATGGTTAAAAAGGGGGTCGTAAAAAGTCTATATGATCGAATGAAAATAATATGTAATAATCAAAATTTCAATACAGAAAAAGAATTTTTAAGCAATGTCTTGATTAATAATAACTATCCTATTGATTTCATAAAAAATGCTTTATAGAGTTTGAACAACCAAATATTAGACAAAATCAAAATAGACCTATTACGAACCTCTTTATTCCTTATATTCCTGGTTTGTCAGACAAAATAAAACGAATAGATAATAAATTTAACATTCGTACTATTTTCAAAACAGAAAACACCCTTAGATCCAAACTAACGAAAACAAAACTACTAAATGAAAAATTAAACTACTAAAAATGTTATCTATAAAATACCATGTGATTGCAATAAATTTTATATAGGTGAAACCTGTAGATCATTATCAAAACCAAACTTATATTAAAAATACACAGTTCCACAAATCACTTATTTGTCAACATGCATTTGATAATAATCACAGAATACAATGGTATTTTAGCAAAGGAACCTTCACCTAAAAAACCTAGAATTAAAGAAAGTGCTTTAATTTTTATTAAATAAAGATGAATGTGTTGCTTCAACTTCTGTTAGTTTTAATAACACCTGGTTACCTTTGCTAAAAACTGAAGTTGATAAGGGACACTTAAAAGTTAACTAAACCTTTCAACAAAAATCATTGAATTCTTCCTAAGCGAATATCACCAAATTATAGATATATAAAATTTCAAAAACGAATTAATTATTTACCTAATAACACCTCAACATCACACTAACCCAAATAACCATTAATTAATTAAATGATATAACATTATAATTGTCATCTTGTCAAAGTCAGTTCAAAGCTTGACAATCTGCAAGAGCTTTTTATTGTATTTACTAACCATTTTTATTTTTAGATTTGTTCGTTCTTGACAACGGGGGCAGATTTGTTCCTCGAAACGTTGATCATTTTTCCAGTTTCTTTTAGGTTTTTCAGCTTCGTTAGGGTCAATAAATTAGCACTTGTACTGTTTACACCCTGGAGCCAGAGCAAGCGGCTCTAGGTGGAGAGGAAACCTAAACATTTGTAAGGTAAAACATGAATCCTCCACAACAATATAGAACATATTTACATCAAAGGAGTTAAATATATCAGTATTATATTTGAAATCACTATGTACTTAAATGTTTGGCAAAAATAGCTATGGTGCCTTCTTAAATAATAATATTTTTATTATTTGTAATGATAACCAAACTACAATAACTTTGTCAGAATATCATGTTTTTCACAAGGGCACTAAACACATACATGTCAAAAAATATCATTTTATTCCTGACAAAATAAAAGAATAGTATATTATATACCTAGGTTGAGAAGTAAGCCATTATTTACCGAGCCCTTTCATATCCTGAGGCGCGTAGCGCCGAAGGATATAATGTGCGAGGTTAATAATGGCCTTCTCAACCGAGGTATATATAGAATTTTTTTTACTACTGACACTGATATATTACCATATTTGATTCGATTTGATTTTTATATTAGTAATTTTCTACTTATTTTTCAAATAGTTCGAAATATCAGGTAGCCTGGAAGTTCAGTTGTCTAACTGACAGAATGAATTTAATAATCTCCTGACAGCTCCATACATACAAGCAAAGTAAGAATCAACTAAGAAAACGCCACCGCGTCATCCGTAAAACGCGTTCTGTCTCACTTTAGTTTATTTCTGTTCAATGTTTGCGGACTTTGTCAGGCATGACGCTCGTGGCTTTTTCTTAGTTGATTCTTACTCTACCTTCTTTCCATCTAAATTTTGACAAAATCTCATTATTAATAAGATTACTATGGGGAGTCATGAAAAGTGAGTCATACTGTATATAATTTTTTACTAATAGCACTGATACAATCCTTATCATTATTTGAATTGATTATATTTTGAAATTAATCATTTCCTACTCATTTTTCAAATAATCCGAAATGACAACTAGTTGTCAAACTAACAAGTTGAAACTTAAATGACATTTTCCGTTTCATTATTGACCTAGGTTTTTTTTAATATTATTATTTACCTAGGGTGAGAAATGTTACTTCTCATTTGAGGAATGGAGTAAATAATGGTGATTTATCATGTTAGTAGTAAAAAAAATTATATATGTCGAGAACAGAAATTACACACATTTCATAGGTAAAAAGGTTAAATTTGAATTAATAAAAATGTCTAAGTATCTTTAATAACCACATATTTGACCATCTCTAATAATAGTTGTGTTATTGTTAAGTTGCTTTTTTTGCGTGCGTTAATTTGTTTTGTTATTTTCGAACTATATTTGAAAACGTCTTAAATATTGAGGGAGAATGTTGCAGATTCAATATTAAGGCTGCTTTGTAGTGCTCCACGTTCGTGGATTCAGCGAACGAGATTGTTTAGATTATAATAATGTATATCGTATTAAGTTACCACTGGGCGTCCTTATGAAGTAAGAAGCTGAGCTTTAGTTGAAGTCAGTGGCTATTGTAGACATTGCATTTTAATGAACTTGTGTATTCCATTCCACAGCATTGCGACCAGTAACGCCATTATATGACAAATATCCCATTTGAAAAATAATACGAATATTACCTAAAAAAAATGTCAGTTAAATTGTTGAATAATGGGAGCAATCGTTGAATGCTTTTTATTATGTCCTTACTGCATTACTTAATCCAATTGTTATCAACATACATTAGCTAACCTTGACCAACTAAAACATATCACCAATAGAAAACCACACATATCTACATGGCACAACAAGAAAACATAATCCCTAATATGATTTAGTAACAATTAATATTTTGGAGCTAGCCACAAATAGTATATTATATACCTAGGTTGAGAAGTAAGCCATTATTTACCGAGCACTTTTATATCCTGAGGCGCGTAACGCCGAAGGATATAATGTGCGAGGTTAATAATGGCTTTCTCAACCAAGGTATATATAGAATTTTTTTTACTACTAACACTGATATATTACCATATTTGATTCGATTTGATTTTTATATTAGTCATTTTCTACTTATTTTTCAAATAGTTCGAAATATCAGGTAGCCTGGAAGTTCAGTTGTCTAACTGACATATATCGTAACATAATCTCCTGACAGCTCCATACATACAAAGTACCTTCTTTCCATCTAAATTTTGACAAAATCGCATTATTAATAAGAATATTATGGGGACTCATGAAAAGTGAATCATACTGTATATAATTTTTTTACTAATAGCACTGTGTTGGGGAAACACCCCAACACGTGTAGAAACTATCGTTTTTCACCGTATAGTTTGGTGATAACACCCTGTATGTATGTAGAATGAATGAGTCATAATTAAAGACAAAATAGATTTATTTCACCCCGGGTACAACCCAATTTGTACATTTAAATCAGCAAATTTCACGTTCTTCAAAACCCCTTAGTCCAACCCTAGACGGACGATCCCTTAATTCGAACCTGTACAGCAGTGCTGTCAATATAAGAGATTGCAATAGAGCCAACTTTCACTAGTAAAGGAAAACGTTTGTAATCGTTTTCAAGTTAATGTATTTTTGTCTCCGTCAGAATCAGTCTGTCAAATAAAGAAAGAAAACAGCTTCTACCCTTGTAATCTCAAATGAATTCGGCAAAGCGCCAACCCCCCCCTTTTTATTTGATCGTGGCGCCAGTAGCCGCTCGAAGAAAGAAATTCAATAGTTAGTGCGTAGCAAACACTCATTCGCGTAGGATCTGTCTAGTCACAGCTCTCCTAGTTTCCGCGCCAAAAACATCTAGCCCTGTCCTAGCTCTGTTTGAGGCAATTAATTAGTTTGAAAGTGTCTTACATCCACTAAAATGTACTAGATCAGTCCAGCTGCTCGCTAGCCTCCCAGTTCAGTTAAGACGTTCGCTTAAATAGCAGTAAAACGTGCTGTTCTCCGGCCAAAGGTCAAGTTCCTTTTTGGGCCAATTTCTCTTGTATGCACGAATATTAGAAAATATTTCGTGCACCTCAGTTATCTTTGTCCAAGGTTGGACGAAGACCTCCTTTTGAGCTTTTGAAAGCAACTCTTCTAAGTTAGAAACGATAGCATCCCCGTTCCCGTTTGAAATTGGAACATAAAATGGCGGAAGGCAGACTGACATTCCTGGTCGAATTCCTGTAAAGCAAGGCAGGTAAAGCAGTCAAAGTGGAAAGGTATGCTGTGTGAAAGTTGCTAAGTTGGAGAACGAAGTATAAAAATAAGAAAAATAAAACCTAATTTTTAAATCAAACAATCAAGACTCTTCAGTAGACATTCCTAAATTTAAGAAACCTTTTGTAATTTTAGTTTTATACTTGAACGAATGATGAATGATTGAAAGTTTTAGTCTAAGAATTGTACATATATATTTTCTATTTAACATAGAAAACACTGTTTGTTTATCTCCATTATATTTAAATGCAATTTACACCTGCATTATTAAATTATATCAATACCGAATACATGTTTCAATTTCTCTCACCACCCTATGTTATACTGTCTATTAAAAGTGGTTAATTAAAATACCACACCCTTCTTTATGGTTTTAAGCAATAATAAAAACTTTGTTTATCCCGACCACACTGATACAATCCTTATCATTATTTCATCTGATTATATTTTGAAATTAATCATTTCCTACTCGTTTTTCAAATAATCCGAAATGACAACTAGTTGTCAAACTAACAAGTTTGACATTTTCCGTTTCCGTTTCATTATTGACCTAGGTTTTTTTTTAATATTATTATTTACCTAGGGTGAGAAATGTTACTTCTCATTTGAGGAATGGAGTAAATAATGGTGATTTATCATGTTAGTAGTAAAAATAGTATATTATGATATAAGTGTATAAGAAGGCCTTTAAAGCACGCGCGACATATTTCAAAACACGACGCGCAGCGGAGTGATTTGTAAGTCGCAAGGGCTTTAAAGGCCTCTTATACACGTATGTTTTAAATATTAAACTTAAGGGATATATTGACGAATATATTAATCTGTCACATTTGACATGATCAAATGTTTCAATAGCAACCTTTAAAAAAGTAGGCGCATCATAAACATCATTTTAAGCACGCTGCAGCGTGCGATAATCGTTGATTATGATGCATGCGTAATAAAAAAAAATTTATTACTTGGCGGGCTTTAAAATCGTACGGATGCAATGACTGTTGTTTATTTTAATTGCATAATTTAAAGCCATTAGGAGTTTTCCGTTGATATTATTTTTCTTTTATCAAAACAATAGTATTTAAATGTATTTGAAGTAAAATGAAAAAAATTACAATTTCAGTTTCCCGTATAATTATGAAATGATTGCGGACGCATTACAATAAAATGAAAGGACAATTTACTGGTGGAAAAAACGCGATAAATATGATAATATCATTTGATTACCTTCCTCTTGATCATTTATATTAAAATCCAATTAACATTATATCAACTCAGCTAAAATATACTTCTACAGAAATTGTATATTTTATATATTATATTCTGGTAATTTCGCCCTAGTTACAGGAGATCGGAATATTGTAGGAGCCACTTCCTTTGGAAGTTAAAAATGTAACTAGTTTTAATCAATTCAGCGATTGATGTATAGATAGCCCTGCTGTTTTATTCCATGCGTCTAGAAATCCTCTTGTTTGTACACGGTGATCATTTATAATGTCCCCCCCCTCTTAACTTTTTTGTTTTTCGCATGAGACAAAAATGTTAAATACAAAAGTTGTGCAGAATAATGTAAGCTATTTGCAGAATGTATTTATATATATACAAGGTATTGCAGAAATGAGTGACAGGTTAAAGTTATATTTTTTTAAATGAAATACCCTGTATATTATTAATTTTTTTGAATCTCCTAAAAATCTGAATATTTTTTCTATAACATGTCCTATACCTAAATGTCATAGTTTTCGTCATATTCGCATTTTAACTAAGCGGTTACATTCAAAAATAAATATTCTCGATTCCAGTCCTTAGGTGGCCGGGAATTAGGCAACTACAATACGAAACCACTATTTAAAATGTGAATATGTCGAAAACTATTAAATTTAGGTATAGGACATGTTATAGAAAAAATATTCAGAATTCTTAGGAGATCCCAAAAAATTAACAATATATAGGGCGTTTCATTTAAAAAAA
>MU190524.1:5577-42223 GCA_016904865.1 Pissodes strobi
GTTCGCAGCAGACAATGCTGCGACTATGATGGGTCATAAATCGGGAGTGCAACATAAATTAATACAACTGAATCCAGCCTTATACGTACTAGGGTGTTCTTGCCATTCATTAAATTTATGCAGCAGTGCTGCTTGTTGTAAGCTACCGAGCTCAATAGAAGAACTAGCAAGAGATATATATGCATATTTCTCCCATAGTAGTAAGCGCATTGAATCATTTAAAGACTACCAATTATTTACAGAAACTCAGCCACATAAGATCTTAAGACCGGCACAAACTAGGTGGCTGAGCTTGCAGCAGGTAGTTGATAGAATACTAGAACAGTGGTCAGCATTACAATTATTTTTTACCAATGAAAGCATTGTAGAAAATGTTGCGAAAGCTAAACACATAATATCTGCTTTAAATAATAATACTTTTAAACTGTATTTTTCATTTTTGTCGTACGTTTTGGATTTGGTAAACAAAATAAATTTGGAATTTCAGGGGGAAGGTTACAAAACCCACGTACTGTTAGACCGGGTCTCAGGTGTTTACAAAATAATTCTAAAAAATTTCATGAAGTCTGAGTATACTAGTTGTTGTAAATTGGAAAATATTTCTTTCCGACCAGAAAATTATCTAGAACTTGATAAAATTTATGTTGGTGCAAAAGGTGAAATTATTTTGATTGAAGGGTCTCTCTTAGAAAATGAAATCCATAAGTTTAGACTATCTTGTTTAGATTTTTATGTAGAGTTATGCAAAGAAATAAAAAAGCGGTTTAAGTTTGACGACCTTGTGTTGCAATTTACTAAAAATCTCGACCCTAAAGCGGTAACAGCATCTCCAGACTCAATCATTTCAATTTACCTAAGATTCAAGTCTTTATTTCCAACGTTAGATGTCGAGAAATTAAGCACTGAATGGAGAAGTATTAAAACTAATGAATTCCTTATAAAAAATGCTGAAAAACCTATTGAGGAATTTTGGGATCTGGTGTTTAAAATAAAAAATACATTAGGCGAGCCTATGTTTCCAAATTTAACTCCTTTTATACAGGCGTTGTTTGCTCTGCCTCATTCATCTGCTGCTGCAGAAAGAAAATTTTCAGAACTAAATATTATAAAAACCAAAAATAGGAATAAGCTTCAAATAAATACTTGTGATGCTTTACTACACACGAAATCTTTAATCAAAACATGTTTTGATTTTAAGCCTTCACAAAATTTACTGAAACTTAATATAAATAAGCAGCAAGCAGATGAAGAAGATGTTGACTTAACTTTTTAATGTAATTATGTTAGAATTATACCGTGATATATATACCTATATATAGTCCGTCTAGAAAGTATCCGGAATTTTTCATTTTTTCTAATTTTAATATATTTTCTTTTCGTAACATTTTAAGACAAAAGTAATGCGTCAAGTAGGTTGTGCCGATAGTACGCTATGGATAAAATAGCATGACAACAGTATCTATCAAATATTGTTGATTGTAAACAGGCGTGAGTTTTGTGAAATAATGTCGCAAGTAGAAAAAAGAAAAAGGGTGGAATATTTGTATAGAAAGGGTGTTCGAAACGTTAAAAAACTAGTGCAATTGACTGAACTCGGAAAAAGTGCAGTGTATGAGACAATTAAGAGGATAAAAACTGGTACAGATATAAGACATAGACCAGTTTTAGGAATACCGCGTAAGTGGTGGTTAGTTAAGTGTTTAGAGTTAAATGGAGGTTGTATAAGTAAAGGAAATGAATTATTGTTTGTTGTTATTTTATAATTCAAATAATAAAAATATATACTGTAAAATTATAATTCTGCTTTCTTTTTTCCGGATACTTTCTAGACGGACTATAGTATATTTTTACATTATATAAGTTTTTTTTTATTTTTTCGTTTTTGTTTATAGAGATAGAATTTCTACTTTTACTTTTTAATTTTATAAGGATACTTTCTGTTTTGTTTTTAATATATTTTAATATTTTTTATTGAAGAAATGTTGTTAATTTTTAGCTATAAGTTAATCAAATTCTCCCATAAATATTAACAATATTTGATCATATTATAATTTCAATTTAACCAACATTATCTAGTACAATTTAGTACAATTTACCCATGACATCTAGTACAATTGACTAGAGTCAGAATCCCAACGCTGATTCCAATATGGTCGTCACTACATTACAGAGTACAGAGTTTACTTTTACAAAGTATTTCAGAACACACCCCAGATGTTTACTTATGGAATGGAATTACGCTCCGCCCTAGGTCCTCTGTGTCAAAAACTGCTCATCACTCGAAGAAATGGCGGCCCGCATAGTCTGGCAATTTCCTGATAAAGGAAATTGCCGTGGCTCGCCATTTCTCCGACTGATGAACAGTTTTTCTAGATGTAGCAATAATCAAAATTATAAGGCATGAAGTAAACATCTGCATCATAAATGAAGTGTTATATATGGATCAACTATACAGCTCACAATATGAAAGCTCAAATAAGAAATGGAAACGTAAATAGTCACCCAAACATTAGATTTAGATAAGGAAAGTAACAACCTGGTCTAGATATCACCGGAATCGATATCACAGAAGATCAAGGTGCTATGAGGAAATAATCATGCAGGCAGTGAATCTACTCGTTGGACACCTTACCAAGGGAGTTGAAGATGGAGCAACTAAACACTCAGGATAATTCTGAGTGTTTAGCCTTAAACTTAAGATAACATTCAAATACAGGCCCTAAAGATGTAGAAGATATTTCAGCAGTTAAAATTTACAACAATATTTACGGAAGCTGGTGATAACTTAAAAGAATTGATTGTAGACATTTCCAAGGCACCTGATAAAACATTGACATGTACGACAAATGTTATGCATAGAATCATTACCGAAGATGTTGTGCCTATATGTAACATACCTTATCGAGTTCCATTCCATCGACAGGAAATAATGAAGAAGGAAATTAAGAAGTTTTTGGACGACGAGATAATTGTGGAAAGTAAATCTCCGTGGAGTTTTCCTGCAATTTTAATTGAAAAGAAAAGACCTCCACGAGAAGATGTTGAGCACAGATTATGCATAGATTATAGGTTATTAAATGACATTACGCAGACTGATTATTTTCCTTTTCCTAACATTCGCGAGACTATTGACCGGCTTGTCGGTTCAAAGGTTTTTTCAACGATGGACCTTGCATCTTGATACTTCCAAGTACCTCTACATCTAGATGATCAGGATAAAACTTAATTTTCTACCCCTGGTAAGCATTATCATTCTCTTAGGATGTCAATGGGTTTAAAGAATGCCCCTGCAACTTGGAGTAGGCTAATGAATCATATACTGGGAAAATTAACGTTCACCGAGTGTCTAGTATATCTTGACGACATATTAGCAATTTCAAAAGATATTGATATCCATTTACAACGACTTAGGCATGTCTTTGAAAAATGAGAGCTAGTAATTTAAAGTTTAAACCTACCAAGTGTCGTTTCTTACAAGAAGTGACACGTTCGGCCTGGGTCCGAAATATGGACGGATTGCTGGCGTGGGTATTCCGGGCTGTCAAATTTACGTCGTAATTCTCCGTTTGTTCATCGTACTGTGAATCGTTCAAGCAATTTTGTCGATTAGCAAACTGGGGTATACACGAACCAAATTGAAGGTTATTGGGCATGTCTCAAGCAATATCTGCGTCGGTTGGGTGTCATGCAATCGCCATTTGTGGCTGAATTCGTCGACCAGTTTATGTTGTGGCAGATTTATGGCAACACTCCAGAAGATCGTTTCCGGAATATTATCCGCCAAATCCGGGAACGATATGCATTCCCTTAACTTTGGTAAGTAATCACTTCTGTTATAGTTTAAGAGCCAGTGGCCGGCAGACTATAAGTTTTTAGCAAAGTCATAATTTGGTTCAGTCACTCTCTCTTACCTACTATATATGAGATCGGGACAAACTAAGCTCGACGGCAGCGGCGGTAGGTATAGCGTCATTAAGGTGTGACAGGTGTAAAAATAAGACCAACTTGGAAAGTATATCTGCAAAGCTGCCATTTGGATATTTTATTATATACTATTATTATTAATGAAAAATAACAATGGCAGACGATTATGACGGTTGTGAGGTCATGGCAGACGCTTCTGAAAATGGCAAAAAAATTTAATTTTAAAAGTATTTTAACAAATCTGAAATTTTATTATGTTAATTATGGTAGTATTATAAGCCTATATTTATTGCGGCAGACGTTTTCTCCGGTTATAACATCCCGGCACACAGCGAAACCTTACCTACAGCAAACCCAATAAAAATATGTGATATAAAAGTGATGCGAGGCTATATTGATAAAAGAACTGCTTATATCGTTAATAGTTATTTGTGTATTTAGAGCGCAAAGTAATGGATTGCCGTTTGAGAAAGAATGTTACTGCGCGACGCGTAGCGGAGCGTAGTAATCTTTCGAAAACGGCAATCTTACTTTGCGCTCGAAAAACACACAGAACTTTTTCTACAGCGGCATTTTTTAAAATTAAATGCACATTTTGCTCTATACTTATTCTGCAATTTGCAAATGACTGTCAGTTTTGACATAATATGTTCGGGCTTCGGGCATATTTAGAATAGGAGTGCCAGCAACAAACTATAACAAACGCACGACTGTCACTTATTTATCTTCGGTTTCCATGACCATTCAGCACACTAGACGGAAAAAGTGAGAATTTCCTTTTCCATGTTCGCGCTAGAGCGCAAAATAAGGATCCACGGCATTAGTCGATTTTGCGATTTCATTTGATTATAGTATTTAGTTGTTTTGCGCGCGGCTGTAGAAAATAGTATATTATTTTATATGGAGGAAAAGTAATACTTTTCATGGCGCGCTCGTGTTTAACAGCCGAACGGAGTGAGGCTGGTAATAGAGAGCAAGCCATGAAAAGTAACTTTTCCTCCAAATAAAATATGCTGTTTTTTCTTCAAATGTCGACAAATTAATGCAAAAAGTCTCTTTTTAATAGTAATAATTATTATTATTAAAGATAAGTGGGTTCGCAAGGCGGCTTAGACCGGTGCGGTGTCGGTGAATAGGCTCAGGTTGTTGCTATAGTAATGTAACATAAAGCTGTCAGTGGACACTGTCAACAATAATTATATTTTTAAAATTGCGTGTTCGATTGCGTTTTAATTCCGTATTGATAAGCAGTTATTGAGTAAGTTCGATTAAATAATAACCAATTTGTTCCTAAATTAGTGATTTTTAGAAATGCAGTCACACATTGAGTGATAAATACAAATTTTAGTTTAACAACTCTTGAGTTGTTGACGCTTATTTTGATGTTTGTTTGTATTGTATCTATGTTGCTATGATAACACTTTTACCTCCGCCGGCGGAAAAGTGAAAAGTAAAGCTCCGGCGGAGGAAAAACGAAACTTCACTGCCGCCTACACAGTCGAGTAATGACGGATTTACTGACGTTTGAAGAAAAAATATGTTTTTATTCTTCCGCGTCGCATGAATTCGCGGTCACCGTTTGTGTTACCATGACAACTCGGCGTTTTCTAAAACCATCGTTTTGTGTCAAATAGTTTTTGTATATTTTTAAACGTTAAAAGTATCGTATTTAACATTATGTCAACTGAATTGAAGTGTGTATTTTGTGCCTTATAGAAAAAGGGCATTTATTTTCAGAAGAAACATTAAAAAAATGTAGTATTTTATGTTTACGACAATTCCATAAACTTAAATATAAGGATGTTAATCTAAGTGGTGAAATTTATGATTGAGGATATCATGGTGCTTGTTACAAGGCATTTACTAACCCAAACAAATGAAAATTCTTTTCCAATATCGTCAAAATCTTCATCTTTTCAGCAGCCGTCAACATGGGCAATCAGTTCAATTGTTGATACTGTGATGAAGGATTCATCCATGGAAAACATAAATGTACCTGTATTAGATAAAGTTGTAGAAGAAGAAAATAATGCTCAATTAGATGTATCCTTGGAATTTGTTGCAGGTTCTGAATTAGTAAGTTCATCATCAGATATTTCAACTTCTGAAATTGTAAGGTCAGTAAACATGAATAGTGTATGTTTTTTTTTTTTGAAAAAAAAATAAATAAAAAGTTCCGGTCTAAAATAGTGGCTTTACATACTTCTAAAGTAGAACAGTTTAAACAAAGCAATATGCAAGATCTAAAGGCTAATACAAATTTCTGTAATAAAATGTTAGAAAAATTGGAAAATATTAGTAATAATAAGGTATATTACCACAACGCTTGTCGAAATCACTTTCGGAACAAAAGAAAATCATTAACAAAAAGCTCTGTACGTACATCGTGGCATATTTCTCGAGAGAATCATCAAATTGTTTTTGAGGAAATAAGTAATCTCATAGAAGAAAATGTAATTAAAAAAGGATATATTAATTCATTGAGAGAGTTAAATAACGACTTGAAAGAGACATCAAGTTCAATATTTCCATCACTATATTTGGAAAAGAAGATTCACAATAAATTTGGTGGCAAAATTCAAATACTACAATCAAATCATAAAAAAGTAATTGCACCTAAAGGCATCACTACTATTGACGACTCATTATTTGTTAACTTAAAAGACCAGGATATTCTACAAGCAGCAGCGTCCATTTTGCGCAACGAAATAAATAACATTAAAAATCCAAATTACCGGACAATCTAAACAGTAAACGATTAATACAGGGTGAATGTTCAATACTTTTAACTGTATCAGATTTCGTAGCTTCAGTTATTGAAGGTTATACCCGCAAACGTCGAAATTGTGATAATTTTAAACGTCACGTCAATTCTTTATCTCAAGATTTATTTTACGTGGTTCACAATGGTAACATTAAAACTTCCAAACATATTTGCTTAGGTATGACAATAAAAAGCCTTACAAGCAGTCGCAAGATTGTAGATATTTTAAATCGGTACGGACATTGTATCAGTTATAATGCTGTTGAAGAACTGGAAACGGAAGCTACTTATACTTGAACTACACGAGCCGGGTTATGTCCTGAAGTAATAAACAAAGCTGAAAATCTGTCGGTAGGTATGGCATACGACAACTTTGATAGATTTGTTGACACGAAAACTGGAAAAGATACTCTTCATGATATCGTGGGAATAATTTATCAAAACATCGATTACAGCCTTGAAAATGATAGTGAAGTAGTATCGGAAACATTTTCACGTAAACGTCGAAGACGAGTGTATGAAACTATACATACAGAATTACCTTCCTATCCGAAAAAATACAAAATGACTAGTACTTTTCAACGACAAATTACCGAAGAAGATCATATCATTGTAAATATGGATCTTTATAATCGAATAGATACTGTTTATATGTTAAGTCATGCTCTAGGTTTGTCAAACATTCCTATGTGGATTGGCTTTAATAGTGAGAAAACAAAAGATTATAGTCCACAGCAATTAATTTCCTACCTGGCCCCAATTAATTCTTCACCAACAAATTCGGCTGTAGTTTTAGAAACAATGCAGCAATGCATGACAATTTTAGGGGAGCTAAATCAACCTTACATGCAAGTTACCTATGATTTAGCAGTAGCAAAGATTGCATTTCAAATTCAAGCTACTGAAAAAAAAAGATTAAATTATTTATACACTTGGGCGCTTTTCATATCATGATATCCTACTTTAAAGCTATTGGAAAAGTAATCAATGATTGTGGATTATCCACAATTATGGTTGAAAGCGAATTGCTTGCAAGTGGATCTGTAAGTATCGAGTTTTATTGAAGGTAAGCATTTAATAAAGTTCTCTTATTATTAGACGGTCATAGCAACCATAAAAGCCTTGAAGCCTTGCAGTATGCAAAACAAAACGGAATTGTAATATATTGTTTTCCTGCTCACTGTTCGCATCATGTCCAGCCCCTAGACGTGGGATTTTTTCGACCTTTGCAAACTTATTACGGACAAGAAATTCAACTCTGGTTGCGGCAGAATCCTGGTAAAACTGTAACCCAGTTCCAAATAGCAAGTTTATTTAGTCGTGCCTACCTAAAAAGTGCCATACCCACAAATGCTATTAATTCTTTTAGGAAAACAGGAATACATCCATTTAACCCAGACGTATTTGAAGATTGGCAGTTTTCACCATCTTTAATAACTGATAAACCTCAACTATCTCAAGAGGATATGCCAGGACCTTCTAATCAAGGTAACACTGATAAAGACACCCTAACTAATCAGGAAGGAAATATGGTTCAATTGGAAAGTTCTGTGGATTTGCCAAGATCTTCAACTACACAAGCTATTACTGAATCACCAGTTCTCAACGTATCATCCGAATCAGCTCTTAATATATCGGTAAAAGATATTTGTCCTCCGCCCAAAGCCGCTGAAATTCAGTCAATGCAACGGAAAGGTAGAAAACGTGGAAAAACAGGAATGTTGAATTCTACACCGGAACTTAATGAGCTTAAAGAAATAGCTATTCAAAAGACAGCCAAATTACGAAAAACACGTGCAAGAGCAGCAAACCGACAAGTTTTAGTAGATAATAAAGATGTTGCAAAAGACAGTGATGAAGAAGATCAAGAGATTCTTGACAAATATCTGGAGCAAGACAATTCGGACGACGCAGCATGTCTTTATTGCAATGAACTTTATTCACAATCAAAATGTAGGGAAAAGTGGATTCAGTGTCAGGCCTGTAAATCTTGGCGCCATATTGATTGTGCGGGAGTTAGCCCTAGGTGCAAGATGTTTGTCTGTGAAATCTGTCAATAGTACCAAGTAGGTTTGTTACTTTCCTGTTTGTATTAATGCTGTTGTTTGTGGTTTTTATATTTATTTTTTTTTAAGGTTAATGTTCAACTTATTTTACTTTAAACTTTATTTTGGAGTTTGTTGTATTAATGAATGTTATTTTTTAATGTTTTTTGCTTGGTTTTTTGGTATAAAAGTTTTTTAAATAAATATTAGAAAGAAGTTTAATGTTCCCTCATTAGTTTTCATACATTTTCTAAGTGGTCCAACATATGAACACTCCGGGGTCCATCAAAGGGATATATGCTCCTATGATGGACGACTTTAAATGATTTTTAAAAAATGCTGTCAATAAGTAATTTATGATAATAACCTAGAATACAATGCGGGTTATGAAAGCCGTTATCAAGATCCGTAAAATAACCTCAGCCGACCTATAAAATATTCATAAATATAAAAATTCTAAGGCATTATTCTTAAGGGGGCCATCATCGGCATACTTCCCCTAGATATTTTTTAAATTAAAGTTCATGCAGGTATCCTTCATTCTGTTTTTGGATTAATCAATTATGCCTTTATTAGCTAACTTGAGTATGTCGAGGTGCCGATGTGCTATAGGTACTCGGCTGTCCCAATACAGAACACAGTAACTACATTTTTATAACAACGGAGAAAAATCGACTTTTATGATAATTTTCGAGCCCCACGAAATAAAAAGAGATATTGCTTCAAAATTTGAACGAAAGTTAGATATAAGCTGTAGCATTGTTTTTAATATAATTTGAACAGTATCAACAGTTAAAACAATAGTTCGGCAGCTGAAAAACATGTTTTGCATGGACTTTTTTTTCAAATAAATACGAAAATTCTGTATCAAAACACAGTAACTGCCGTTGCTTGGGAATTTTTTCCTAATGAATTATATAATACTACATCAAAACACAGTAACTGCCATTGCTTGAGAATTTTTACCTAATGAATTATATAATACTACATCAAAACACAGTAATTGCCGTTGCTTCGTTTTGTAGTAGGAAAACTAGCGGAAAGTGATATATTTTTGAAGCATTAAATTTCATTGCTGTGCTTTGTATTCAAAAAATCATAATATACAACTTTGAGTTTTTTTATTTGATAAACAAATCTCACTACAAAAATCTTTAAGGCTATAAAAATAAATGAAATGGAGGCCAAGTAACTTAAATCAACAAACATTAACATGAATAAAATTAATTATTAACAAAAGCGATAATGGTTGTTACAACTCAAATTAAATATAACACGGATATTTAAATATCAGAATCTATTTCTGCCACTTCTTGCTCAGCACTAACTAAGTCCATGGATGTTTCAGATTCTGGCATCGATTCCCAAAACACTCTTCTGTTGATAGGCATTAGCGGCGCCAAATCTTTTAAGATGTTTGCCTTTTTTGAGGCTGTAATGCCACGAGTAGGCAAAGTTTGTGGTATAAAAGTCATAGGATTGTGTTTTTTCTGGGCCACGAGTAGAACTCTTTTAATTGAAGAACTTCTAAATTTTTTCTCGATGATTCAATAGCTTCTATCAATTCCATAAAATCATATATATTTCTCTTCCTTAAGAGTTTCTGCTCGATATTACCGTGGATGCCATCTGCGCTCATATGAGTATGGCCTTTGGTGAGATATCGAATGACAATTTGATTAGGACCGGTTATACGATTCACTGCAGTAACAAGCGAGGTGTACAAAACCCAGTTTTTATTTTGGGCGGTACAATTATCAGCTCAAAATATAAAATCGGTAGCATCCCTTTCTTTCTCAATTACTTTGAACATTGCATCAACAAGAGCCTCAGCTTTACGTCCACCTAAGGCTTCATGCCATAACACACAGAAACTTTTATTAGAGGGTTCTTTGCCTAACGTGGCAAACGTTTGATTAAAAACAACAAGTCGACTTGTAAAAAAGGCGCTCTTGCTTTGAGGCATTATGGGTAAAATAATGACTTTCTGTAAATCCATGGAGTAAGTCCGTTTATTTGATGAACTTGCTTTATCCGAATCCTTTTTATACTCTTCGTTTGCTTTGGCAGCTTTAGCACGGTGAGAATCGAATTTATTTTGGATGATGTCATTAGTTTCGTTTTCCAAAATGTTTTTTAGAGAGGAACACTCTTCACAGACATCCGATTTGGGTTGTCGAAGAGAAATATTCAGTTTTTTTAGAACTTGCCTATAAACTTCGACTTTACATATATTTGGATGTTTTAAAACACAATCGTCGTACATGATTTTAATTGTGAGCTCTCTAGATAAATATCTTACATTTGGAGCATTCTTTCTTCTATAATGGCTCACGCAAGGCCTAAACGACTCAATGTGGTTTTTTATTATATCTCGGTCAGCATCCGGTCTATAGCTTCCTCCTCTACGCTCCTTTACATGATCTCCGCATGGGCCTGCTTTAATTGCTGCAACTAATTCGGTTATTACCGAATCAGTAGTATATCCTAAAGTATTTAGAAACGTTAGTCTACATACAGCAATTTCAGTTGAATCTGGAAGTGGTAGAGTGAAATATCTTGATTCTGATCTTGGATGTTGAGCTGACGTGCTTTTACGTCTTACTGAAGCTAATGTTAAATGTTTGCTTAACCATTTGCGTCTACTTGTGTAGTCCAAATTCCAGTACTGGTTCCAAATGTCATGACGATGCTCTTCTGTTAGACTTTTGCACAGTCTTCTACACTTTCCCTCACAAATGGCTCTCATGGGATGTTTTTGTTTGTCTCTATCGACTTTTTCCATTCCTACTGGTCTTCTTCCTGTTCTTTTTAATTCTCCAGTCTGTTGCCCCTTTCTTTCTTCATTGGTGCTGTCTACCTGAACAGTGTCACTCTACAAGAATATAAGACACTTAATTTTTAACATAGAAAATAAAAATAAATATCTTACCACTAAAACGGATATATCAGGTTCAGCGACTTCATTAGATAAATTACAAGCTTTCGTTTCATTTAGCCCTTCTTTTTCTTCATTTATTATATCCGAATGAGTATTGTCAGGCGGTGTGTCCCTCTAAAAGAACCGTATTTATTTCCTGAACAGAAATAAAATAATATGACTTACCACTGAAGCAGCTTTGTCGCTTTCGCGTATTTCACTGGCGTCTGTTTTTCTCGGCATACCGCTAGTAGCATTTTCATTTGTTTCCTAAAATATCAGATTTTGAATTTAATAAAAACATACTGAGCAAAAAAAAAATTTTTGGTAGCTAGAGTGAGTATATTTTTATATTCAACTTACTTTTTGTTTTTTAACGGTGGGCATTTTTCTTCCGAACTGTGATATTTTAACCTTTCTTTTATTACTTCTAGTTTCTACAATGTTATCATCGTATTCGCTATCGCTAGGTTCATAATCTTTGTGCAGGTCGCTATCATCGACAGGGCTTTCAAGAAAGTCGTCACGTGAAACGACAGTTGATAAAAACAATGTATTTAACCTGGCTAAGTAAATTTCTTTCTGCTCTTTACTTTTATAGTTGCTGGTAAAAAACGATGAAGTTTCATATTGGACAAAGTGGCAATTCGTCGATATTCTAAAAAAATCAAATATTAAAATAACATTGATCACGTTGTTATAGTTCTATATCTATACCTTTTTAGAACAAGAACGAGCAAAATTGACCATACGTCTTGTTCGCGTACTGCATGATCCAAACACATCGCGCGGCGACAACATCCTCGCTCGATGATTTATTTGCTACTAACTCGAGAAAGCGACGGCGACGCACCTGCAGTTAACTTGGAAATCATAATGGTGGGGATAGCATACTTGAAACCAAATTTAAACCGCATTCCCACTACAAAACACAGTATCAACAAAAACCATAACAAAACCCAGTAACTGCCAAGCAGTTGCTGTGTTTTGAAATAGGTTTTTATAATTACTGCGTTTTGTACTGGTAAAATATGTTTTACGGCGCAGTTACTGTGTTCTCAATGTACTGTATTTTCCTTATTTATTTACCGATTTTAGTTTTCAAACTACCAAAATGTTCAGCAAAACACAGCAACTACAAAAATATAATAAACTGGATTTCGACAAAAATGTCACTTACTGTGTTTTGCATTGGGACAGCCGTACTGTCGATGCGGTCATGTAGCCAAGTTTTGTAGTAAGGACGTGGTGTGTCACAAATGTGGAGGACGAATAGAGAAGCTTGGCAGAGAAAAATTAATAAAAACCTTAGAACGAGAGGACAGAAGTATATAAATCGCAGGGGAAAAGAGATACCCGATAAACATCCTAAGGAAATTAACTGCACAAGATGTTATAAATGTTAAGAAAACATTTCTGAAGATCAGAGAGAAATCTTGTGCCAGGAATATTATAGTTTGGCTGACTACACTCGTCAAAAAATGTACATAGCTTCCCATATGCAAAACGTATCTGCTAGAAAGAAGACTAGCCCTTAAACTAAAAATAGACAGCCATCAGGAGTTTACTTTCTACACACCTCCGATGGTGTTCGACATAGTGTGCCCAAAATTTGTCTGGGCCACATTGGCTATTTCACACAGGTAACTGAAACTTGCGTAAGAGGAATTAGTAGCACTGGTGTATACACTGGATATGATAAAAGGAGGGACACCAATCCTTTTAACGTTACCTCAGACGTGAAAGAACACATCAATTCACTTCCAAGAATCGAGCCTCATTATTGTAGACGAGATACTTCGAAGCTTTATCTTGCTCCAGATTTGAACCTTTGGATTATGTACAGGATGTACAAAGAATTTTGTACACAAAGAGAAATAAATCCGGTTTCAGAATTCGTCTATAAAAAAATGTTTCATGAATACGAGCCAAGATTAGCATTTTACTTGCCAAAGAAAGATCAATGTTTCCAATGTAACGCATATATCAGTGCAACAGATAAGACCGTGTTACGAGAAGGGTATGAAGCTCATAAAAGAAGAGAATATATAAAGCTATGAAAATGAAAGAACATGACAAAAAAGTCAGCATCAGAAAAAGGAAAAACATATCTCTTTTTATCTTCAAGCAGTTCTCTCTGTTCCACATGGAGGAGATAGCCAAATTGACTATAAGCACAAACTTAATGTATAAATTTTACCATATACGATGCTTCTAACTCTGATGGACACTGCTTTGTGAGGCATGAGACTCATGTCAATAAGGGGAGTACAGAAATTGAAACTTGTCTCATCAAATATCTTATAAGCTTATCAGAAACTGTTACACATTGTTGCATCATTTTCTGACACATCTAGCGTACAAAACCGCAATAAATTCGTTGCTGCAGCGATGCTTTATGCCGTTAATAAAGTAAAACACCTGAAGACTATAGACATGAAGTTCATGGAATCGAGGCACTCATACTACCATTATATGCGTGCTACTATAGAAAGGGCCAAGAGACATAAAAATATATTCTACTCGTGAATGGGTACTTTTCACACCAATGACCAAAATTAAACCTCGCCCTTACTTCGTCAATGACCTTAGGTATACCGATTTTTTTAACTTGCAACTAGTGACTGATATTGTGGTCAATACAACCCACAAGCCACAACAAGAAAAAGTTACCTGGCTGAATATAAAGTGGATGCGATTTCAGAAGGAAAAACCATACAGTATAAATACAATCTCTCTGATGAAGTATTTCATGAAATCAATGTATTGAAAAAAGAAAAGCTGGCGAACAGTGGTATTAATTCAAAAGTATTACTCCAGTATCTTGGAAAAAGAAAAAGGATCTTCTATATTTGTTGCCAAACAAAATTATTCCCGAAGATTATACTAACTTTATTAAGGAAATTCATGATGTGAACAATGTAACTCAGCTTGGTGAAGCGAAATTAGATGATTAATGCTGATTTGAAAATAAAGCATTTTATTTTTTTATGTAACTCTTGATTACGGTAACTGTATTTCTTTTAATTGAAAAGTCTGGTCGTTTTCCGTAATAAAATCTAGTTTGAAAGTTAATTGTCGATTATTTTGTTCAGTGAATAGAGTATTGCAGTAGAATCACAAATGTGCTAAGCGCTGTTTATTTATAAAAATATATATATTTTTTATTAAAAAAATTATTTGAGTATGTGCTATGAGGCCTGCAATAAATATTGAACCAATAAATAATACCTAGCACACATAATCACATTTAAGCATTGTGCTATATATTACTGTAAAGTACAGAAGTTCATTTTTTGGCCTCCTGAGAAATTTACATTTTTTCACTTGGCACATTTGTGCACTACCTCATCGATAAATCAAGTGTCAAAGTTAAATTTTTATCAAAATATTTCGAAATGGTTGAAAATTTCAAATACCTTAGAAAACTTATTTGGCACAATAAAATACAGTCTAGTTTTGGTAAAATTTGTTTCTCCAATTTATTGTCAAAATGATTTATTAGTTGACAGTGCGCACGTCAAAGTAAAAATAAACTGCTTCTGTAAATGCCGGCTGGTAGTAGATTAAAATTAAAATATAGAAAGTCAATATATATCAATATAATATATGGTGAAATATATATTATCACACGATAGATAAAACTCCTGTGATTATAAAAACACATTATTAATCATTTAGAAATGTTTTGGAATATTTAAAATATTTATATGTTATTGTTTCGCATTACGCCAGCGCGGTGACTGGGGCAGATTTTGGAACTGGTAGGCCTAGAGAGTTAATGGCCAATCCACTTGCTTGCAGGATTACTGTCGTCCTAACCGCTGTTATGGTTTGGAAATACTCCATTAATTAAAATAATTCAGTATGATTTTTTTTTAATAAAATCAGGATAAATCTTACTTACCAGAGCTTAGTTCTTAAAATTTAAATCGAATAAAATTAAATTGGTATTGGCATTTATTTTCTAGTGATAATTTACATCAAATCACCTTCACTATTTTATCTAAAGGTTGATCACTTTTTCAAACTGAATTTTCCCATTCGACCTTCTGTATTCATGGATCAGCTAAAACTCTCGATAAGTAAAGAAAATAATAGTTAGTTAATAATGTTCTGCTAAATGAATCTGATACCCTATTGGAAAATTCACATATATTGCCAGGCCGTGCATATGTTTATTCGCGTCTTCCTTAATTTCGCTTTGTAAATTAATTTACAATTCCAATTAAATTTATTAAAATTAATCTGCAGGTCAGCTATCAAAACAATAACAAATATCTAAATTGTTACAAATATGAATGTTAAGGAGTAAAATTGTTATTAGGTACCAGGAAGGTTTGTTGCAAGGTCTTTAGGTTTTTACAGATACTTTTCATAAATCCTTCTGAAGTATCATAGGAAAATGGAAAGAGTAGTAAAATATTCTGATTCGAACTCAAAAAGTGATAGCAGTCAAACAAATATGTTATGTGTCTGTCATAATTTATTTTCATCAAAGGTATCCCTCGATTTGTTGCCAAGAGTTTCTGGACCTTGTTAAAAAAAGAGAACAGGCAATTCGAAAATTTTTGTCTGAAGAAAACTACAACTACAGTGCTGTCTCGTTGTTTTCTTGGCATTTCTTGCCGATTTTACTTTAAGGAGTTGATTTTGAGGTTTATAACTGGTGGCAAGTATAGAATATTCTTGCACCATTGTAGCCTTGTGCTAATTTTATTATAAAGTGGATTAAACCATCTAAAACTCCTGATTTTGTATGTGAAAGGCCACTGATAACTCATTGGTAAGTGTTTCTTTAAAATATTCTTACATCTTTTGGCATGTTTTTTTAATATCTATGGCTATTCTTAATTATACAATGAAATATTGCTTTATGTACCTACCTGAAGTGTTGTCGGAGAACAGCTTTCTTAGTTCCGGTTCTTTTGTAGGCCTTTTATTGGTTACGTTTGGAAATTTCGGTAACTGCCGCCTGGATTGTTGCTTCTAGGGCACATTCTTCTGCCAGAGCCACAAAACTTGGTCCACGGCACCAGGCCAACAAGTATAACCATCAGCCTCCAGTTTGCTTCACAGGAATCTCCGGTTTGTCTGTGTAGTGTGTTACCTTAGGAATACACTCGCTATTTAAAGCAGTTCGTAATACTATATTTTTAATGTCGTTCCTCTATACGGTCTATTTTCAAGCGAGCCCCGTATAAAGTTTGAATTCTTGTGACATTCTTGCTCTTGCTAATTGCTAAATAGGTAACTAAATATTCCTGAAAGCATGACCGAATCACTTCACCGGATTTAACTTAACTAAAACATTTCCATTTTTAATTCCTTGCACCTAACCAACTAAAGCTGAATTTATAGTTTCCCTAAAGTAAGAAGTAAGAAGTAACGATAAGCCGTAAGAAAAATAAACAAATGGGAAGTAACGTTGACATTCACAGTTCATCAGTAAGGAGTAAACGATTAGCAGTAAGAAGTAAGAAATGGTTCAATTCCATTTATTACGGCTTACGTTATCGATTCGGGTGACATCGGCTTCTCTCGGACGATATTTAACCTGACCGATCGCACGGAGGTGTGGTTGGCTTTCTGCATAACAAAGAATATTCTTTGTGGTTATCTGCTGATCTATTTGTTTACGTTGCGTTTTTCTTTGTTAAAATGGCAGAATACGAAGAAGGTCGTGTTTTAATAAATTTTATGCAACATTATCAGCTTTTGTACGACAAGTCGTTAAAAGACTACAAAGATAACAATAAAAAAAAGCAATGCTTGGGAGGCAATTGCTTCGGCGATGGATTCCACTGGTATGTAGCTAGAATATTAATAATTATTAAAGTTTTTCAAATTTATGGTATTTTATAGTTAGAGATACAAAAAGTGTGGAAAAATTTGTGTGCAAAGAAAGAAGAACAATAAAAAATATCCCTTCCGGGTCAGAGGCTCCCAATTGATCGTGGCCACTGTTTTCATCAATGAGCTTTATCGTGCCACACATGCAGAGCTAAAAGTTAGTAAGTAGTGAGTTTTTGCCTTTTTAGAGAATATACATATGATATTATTGCAGAAGGGATGTTTTTATTACTTGTCGATCATCAACGTACACGGAAAAAAAGGCTATTTCTTATTATAAGATTATTACTCTTAGGTCAACGCTAAACTGCAACTGCCGCAAGAATAGTTATACCACAAGAATAATAAATAGCCAGAATCCAAACTCTCAACTGTCACCGTGTATATTGACATAAAGCGCTGGGTGACCTTCAGTCCACGTCACAGCCAGAATTCCATCAGCGTGCTTACTGCATTTTTACTGATTTAATATTATCCATCTTATTAAGAAAATAGTACGGAAGGCGGGATAGCTGAACCATCGTTTATATAGTGCTGAACTTTAGTTGAGAATAAGTAAAACTAACCGAAAGTTGATTGGACGACTATCCCAAACTAGCTAAGCCCATTAAATTAATTATAACGTATCGGAACCGGCTCAAATAAGTAAAATAGGTTGATATAAATGAAACTAACCAAAAGTGGATTAGACGACTAACCCAAACTAGCCAAAGCTATTAAAATTAGTTATAACGTATCGCAACTGGCTCAAATAAGTGAAATAAGTTGAGGCTAAGTGAAACTAACCGAAAGTTGATTGGACGACTAACCCGAACTAACCAAATCTATTAAAATTGATTATAACGTATCGGAACCGGTTCAAATAAGTAAAATAAATTGACACTAAGTGAGATTAACCGAAAGTTGATTAGACGACTAACTAAAACTAACCAAATCTCTTAAAATTGATTATAACTTATCGGAACCGGCTCAAATAAGTAAAATAAGTTGAGACTCGATAAAAAAGTATTTACTTCCATCACGTATAGATACTGTGATACTCGTGACTTTTTTATTTGTAAATATGAATTCCTATTTTTTTATGTACTATATTAATAGATAATTTTACACATTAATGAAATATCTGACAGCGTTAGTATAGCGGATTATTTTGATATGGTAGGATTCAACAGGAAATTATTATTTGGAACGGTTTTAAAATTAAAACTAAAGCCCAAACGCATCGTAACGGATATCTGTGAATTTGTCAAATACTGATGGTTTGGAAAAATTCATTAAATAAACGGTACTACTTTCACGCTTATTGAAACTATCGGCACTGGTTCAAATGAATAAAATAAGTTGAGCCTAAGTGAAACTAACTGACAGTTGCTTCTACGACTAACCAAAACTAACCAAATCTATTAAAATGTAATATAAAGTGTCGTAACCTGTTCAAATGACTAAAATAAGTTGTTACTAAGTGAAACTACCCGAAAGTTAATTGGACGACTAACCAAATCTATTAAAATTTATCATAACGTATCGGAATAGGTGCAAATGACTAAAATAACTAGATAATAAGTACCATACTTGGACGCCTAACCAAAACTGATCTAATGTATTAAAATTTATTATAACGTATCGGAACCGGTTCAAATGACTAAAATAAGTTGAAACTAAGTGAAACTAACCGAAAGTTCATTAGACAACTAACCAAAACTTACCAAACCTATTAAAATGAATTATTATATGACTCACTTATAAAATCGATAAAGAAGTATTCACTTATATCACGTGTAATGTGCTATTCGCGACTTTTTTGCCAATCTCGACGAATTATGACCCCTAGAATCCATCACAAAACATTAAATTTTGAAAAAACAAAATTGTGTCTGTGTGTGTGATGGTGTGTGTGTGTGTGTGTGTCTGTCCGTCACCCGACTTTTCTCCAAAACCGTTAGGCCGATTTGTACCAAAATCAGTATTTAGGAGTTTCGGGACAATATCTCCAGACGTTTTATAATTTTTTCTTGAACCTTACAATTAAGGATAGTTTATATAAAGAAAAATATTTAAAAAATGGTTTTCACAAAAACGGCTTTAACGATTTTCATTAGATTTTCTATATATTTACAATTTAGTAAGCAAATAATACGTACTACCACGTTTTTCTGTGAAGCATCGGTGAAGATCCCTTTGCTTTTTAGAAAAATAAGCAAAGTCGATTTTCTCGGAAACAGCTCCAACGATTTCCTTCAAAGTCTGTACTTATTTAACAATTAGTAAGGCAAATAATACGCACTTGTTTGTTTTCCTAGGAAAAATAAGATAAAACCACTTTACTAGTGAAAATATAATTTTTCCTAGTTCTGTGACGGAACTATGTTCCAACTTTTTTTTAATTCCAATAAGCGAGAAAGTAGTACCGTTTATTTAACGAATTTTTCCAAACCATCAGTGTTTTTCAAATTCACAGATATCCGTCTTGATGCGTTTTCAGCATATGGGCTTTAGTTTTACTTTTAAAACCATTCCAAATAATAATTTCCTGTTGAATCATATCATATCAAAATACTCCGCTATAGTATCGTTGCCAGATATTTCATAAAAATGCAAAATTATCTATTAATATAGTACATAAAAAGATAGGCATTCGTATTTACAAATAAAAAAGTCACCAGTATCACAGTACGGTTACGATACGTTATAATAATTTTTAATAGATTTGGTTAGTTCTGGTTAGTCGTTCAAATAATTTTCGGGTAGTTTCACTTAGTGTCAAGTTATTTTAATCATTTGAACCGGTTACGATAAGTTAAAATCAATTTTAATTGGTTTGGTTAGTTTTGGTTAGTCGTCCAATCAATTAATGGTTAGTTTCACTTAGTTTCAACTTATTTTAGTTATTTGAATCTGTTACGATACGTTATAATAAATTTTAATAGATTAGGTTAGTTTTGGTTAGGCGTCCAAGTATGGTACTTAGTATCTACTTATTTTAGTCATTTGAACCGGTTTCGATACGTTATAATCAATTTTAATAGATTTGGTTAGTCGTCCCATCAACTTTCGGTTAGTTATTTATGCCGATGTTTTCAGCGATTTAATCATTCATAAGATATTAAAGATGCTAATAAATAAAAATACTTATTTTATAACCATTATATTTATTTCGCCAAATTGTTAACTTATGGTTTTTGGTTACCCTCTATTAATCGATTTTAATGTATAATATAAGTTAACTCGTCCAAAAATCTATTAAAACACGAAACACTCAACAAGGGAAAATGCATCCAAAGTATTTCCAACAGCTAGAATTTTATCGTATTTTAGACGATCCGTTTACTACAGCCGCCGAGCCGTAGCGCCTACACTGGCGAGTTTCGGCGGATTGAGACATTCGAGGTCACGGGAAACCAGGCGTAGCAACAAGGAAACATTGGATTCTGGTTATTTATTATTCTTGTGGTTATACTTCAATTAAATAAAACGCTATTCTTATTTAGTAAGATTAAGTTAGTACTGATTTAAGAAGAGTAGATACTTGAAACAAGTATAGGGGTATTATTGTTTCATGAAGATTGGTATATTTATGTTATACCCTATATTATGCTTCAATAGATTCTGTATTATACTTTAAGTAAACATAATAAAAGTTCTTCAAAATGGAATATATTGTTAAAATAAGTATAAATTGGATTTAAATCAAAAATAACTATTCTGTCTGTAAACATACGACATGCTTCAATGAAATGCAAAATATATTTGATTGGACGGTTGTTTTTCGTGTGAAATAGCTAAACGTGTTTAAAAATGGAAGGATAAACTCCCCTGGAACTTGGAATAAATTATTCGAAAGTTTTTAGCTATTAATAATAATGTGATTTTATATTGTAACTGTTATCAAACGCTGCCAGCGTGGGTAGGCATTTGACAACAGTTACAATGTAAAACCACATTATTATTAACCTTAATAGCTAAAAACTGTCCTAAAAACATTGGAATAATTTGTTCCAAGTTCCAGGATATCAATAATTCTTCCATCATTAAACACTTTTAACTATTTCACACGGAAAACAACCGCCCGCCATTAAATCGTCTTCCATGCTATACTACAGCAAAACCACCAATAAAATTACAGGAGACCTGGAGACGAACGTGTTTGATCAATCATGCGCATTGAAGACTATAGTCTGTACGCAAGAATAGTGGGTAAATGCAATATTAACTATTCTTGGTATAAGAAGTACAAGATGTGTCAATACAAATATATATTTAAACTTAAAAATAAAATTTGGTTTCTTGATTGGAGTGTGTATTATAAGAAAAACAAACTTTCTTTATTTAAGCCTAATAGTTTATTATAAAAATAAGAACACCAGACACTTCTTTGAACATAAATAGAAGATTTTTTTGTTCATTATATCCTGCCTGCTATTCCTATTCTAACTATAAGGTAATTGAAATCAAGTAAATATGCAACTTACATCCAAGAATAGATGAATATTTAAATTATGCCTTGAATAAACTTAACTGAAGCATTATATACTTGCACCAAATATTTATCTTTAAGGATAAGACCATTCTTATTTGCAGAATTGATTTCTTTCCGCGTAACATGCGTAACAAATCTAATTATACCAAGGAGCCAATATATCTTAAACCTCAAATCCCTTTTACATTTGCCTCAAAATTATATAACCTGTTACCCATTAGTATTAAAAGTACAACTCGGACCCACATTTTTAGTAAGGACTTCAAAGAACTTATTTTTTAAAACTAAGCACTTTATTCTTATATAAGCTTTTGAACAACCTTGTTGACTGCAATGATCTTCTTGAGGCTGTTACATTTCATGCTCCAGCAAGACGTACAAGGCAAATGCATTTTTTTAATGTACTCATCGGACGAACTATGGATTTGCATCATTTGTCGACTACTCAGAAACTATAATAGAATCACCCCTAACTGCGATACCTTTAGCACAAGAATAATAAATAACCAGAATCCAAACTCTCAACTGTCACGGTGTATATTGTCTAAAAGCGCTTGGTGACCTTCAGTCCACGTCACAGCCAGAATTTCATGAGCGTGCTTACTGCATTTTGACTGATTTAATATTATCCATCTTATTAAGAAAATAGTAGCTGAACCACGGCACATATGTGCCGTGGCTGAACCATTGTTTATACAGTGCTGAACTTTAGTTGAGAATAAGTAAAACTAACCGAAATTGGATTGGACGACTAACCCAAACTAGCCAAGTATATTAAAATTGTTTATAACGTTTCGGAACCGGCTTAAATAAGTAAAATAAGTTGGGACTAAGTGAAACTAACCGAAAGTGAATTGGGCGACTAACCCGAACTAACCAAATCTATTAAAATTGATTATAACGTATCGGAACCGGTTCAAATGTCTAAAATAAGTTGAAACTAAGTAAAACTAACCGAAAGTTGATTAGACGACTAACCAAAATTAACCAAATCTTTTAAAATTGATTATAATGTATCGGAACCGGCTCATATAAATAAGTTGAGACTCGATAAAGAAGTATTCCCTTCTATCACGTGTACTGCGATACTCGTAACTTTTTTATTTGTAAAAATTAATGCCTATCTTTTTATGTACTCTATCAATAGATTGTTTTGCATGTTAATGATATATCTGTTATAACCAGTTCAAATGACTAAAATAAGTTAAGCTTAAGTGAAACTGACTGAAAGTTGCTTCAACGACTAACCAAAAGTAACCAAATCTATTAAAATTTCTCATAATGTATCGGAACCGGTTCAAATGACTAAAATAAGTTGAGGCTATGCCAACCTAACCGAAAGTTGATATGACGACTAACCAAAACTCACCAAATCTATTAAAATTGATTAATATATGATTCTCTCACACTCTTTCTCTTTTATAACATCGATAAAGAAGTATTCACTTCTATCACGTGTAATGTGCTACTCGCGACTTTTTTTTGCCAATCTCGACGAATTATGGGGATCCTAGTCCAAAAAACATTAAATTCTGAAAAAAACAAAATTGTGTCCCTGTGTGTGTGTGTCTCTGTCCGTCACACGACTTTTCTCCAAAACCGTTAGGTCGATTTCTACCAAAATGGTTATTTAGGAGTTTCGGGACAATATCTCCAGACGTTTTATAATTTTTTTTAACCTTACAATTAGGGATAGTTTATATAAAGAAGAATATAAAAAAATTGGTTTTCACAAAAACGGCCTTAACGATTTTCATTAGATTTTCTATATGTTTACAGTTTAGTAGGCAAAGCATTATAAGATCCTTTACACAAATAGTGCACTATATAAAAATCGGCCATTCCTATTGGTCGATCCGCATGGCCCTTCGTTCGCTTCGCTCGCTACGGGGACTCAAGAAAAGGAAACTAACCAGGTGCTAACCCAAACTAACCCAAGACATACCCAAAATCAAGCAAAAACTGTTTAGAAACATAATCTTAAAAATTTAGCGTAGCTTGAGAGCGCCAAGGTCTGTATTGTACTAATAATAACCTATTTAATAATCGTAACGTTTATTTCGAAGTTTATTCCGTAAATTTTAATTTTGAGAAATGAGAAAAATATAAAAAATAAAGTATTAAATTTTGATAAAGGCGATTTTTTTTTGTTATTTAAATAGATTCGATTTAAAATATCGTTCACCTTGTTATTTATGCCCAGTGTTTTTCAACATATTCATTTTATTTCTACATTTAACTTCGACTCGTATAGTTAAGCAACAATAGTTAAGAGATAGTTAACACATTTGTAAAAAGGGATGATGATATTTTACATTTTACTTATCTGCTACTATTGAGCTCCACATTTCCCTTGGCATAAACAACTAATCTTGCAAGGCACATTCGCTTTAAAACATTTTCATTTATTTGTATAAGTAAATAACTTGCACCTGCAGTTGGCTGTAATTCTCAAAAAGCTTGGCTTTGCTTCTTTTGGTATCTTTGGTACGAGAGCATTGTTTTCGATGTAGCAGCCAAAATCAGTAGGTTTTGGAACTTGAGATTGAATTGTACTAGCGCTTTTATAGATTGCGCATTGCAATTTTCACATGCATGAAAATGCATCTTTGATGGAGGCAACTCTCTAAAATGAAATACCAACGATTATAGTTAATAATGCACTTCAGTGATAAAGAGGTTTCAAATTTAACATAATTAGGTACTTTTAAAAAATAAAATGACGCAGACCAACATAGAAATTAATGTTACTCACCTAATGTCAGTTTTACAATTTGGATATATATGCACTCGTAATTCGTCCATATTTCCCATAAAATTTGGCCGACCGTACAAATTAAAAAAAAATGCTCTGCAACTTGTCCATAGAGTAGTCATAGGCGATTCGACTCATTTTAGTGATTCGTACCATTCGAATAAAATGTACAAATGATTCATACCAAAGATTCGTATCTTTTTTTCTATCTTGTATAATACTTGCGTAATCTTACCGCTCCGTGCTGATGCTGACTGTTCCGTATTGGTATTGGTTATGCCATTAAACAATGGTTATACATATACATACCTATTATTTAATTTGTATTTTAGCATTTTCGGAGTCATTTTCTATCTAAGATATATGTTCAGTTTATTATTATAAACGCGAAACTATTTTAAAACGTTTTCAATGTATATATTTAATAATTCTGAATTCTGTTTACCTATATAATAAATTAATGTTTTTTCATCTGATCTAAGTAACTGAAAAACCCTCTAGATTTAGTGCTAATAAGGTATCTCAACTTGTAATTCTAAACTTCAATTTAATAAAAATAGATTAAAAAATATGAGTTAACTACTTGTTTCACTTTTTCTTAATAAGGATACACTTTAATTTAATGTTTATTTTGTTCTTGTTTTTTATATTACCTATATATTTTATACCTATTACAATATCATTTTTTGTATCTATTTCTTTCAGATATTATTTTTTAAATTATATACCCTATTAGTTATGTTACTGGCAATCCTGTTATTTCTTATGGATAAAATAAAAGAAAAATACCTGGTACTAGTTCTTATTACATTTCAATTAAAACAAATAAATACTCTACATTATGCTTAGCAAATATTACGACCGATATCTATAACGTACTTGCTCAATGTTTCTGTCTCGCTTTGGAAAAAAAGTGAAAGCGACAGAGATAATAATACTAGGAGTGCTCCGACCCTCAAATCAAACGCATCCATACTAGCATTAAAAAATATTTCGTTCACGCGACCGGTGGAATCGGTTATTTTGTTCAGATCTTAAAACCAACGCTCAACGGATACGGCACGCTACTACAGTACAGTACAAGCCAACTTAGCTAACTGTCGCGACGCGGCCGTCGAAGTGTTTTATTGCAGCATCGTTTTCTTGAAACCTAAAGTAGTTATCAAAAAATCACCGAAATAAAAAAGTTTTTTCGGTTCTTTGGCTACAACTTTGTCGCTTACTATATACATCTATCTGTAAAAGCAAAACAGTTTTCTCGATCGAGCATTTGTTGCTGCATTTTTAAGAAATTTCGTGCCACCAACTTTTAAAAAAAATAAAACTGGTGACACGTACTTTTTTTTGCCTTTGTCTCATGTCACTCATGATAACAAATGTCCAAATTGAGTCTCCTAAAAATTTTAATTCAATCAAACTTAAAGTAAGGGAGATATAAGGTGATAAGCAAAAAATAAAAATATCACATAAAATTTGAGATTTTTCAGAAATTGCCTATTTTGACCAGTTTAGCAATTCTGGATTGCCTGGCGAACTCCAAAATCGGATGCGCCAGGTCTATTTACATAAAAATCGATTTTTTTAGGTGGTTGTTCGCGAGTGTATTAGAGGGTACATCTTAGACATGCATCGCTTGTTATTCGACTATGAGCGCCGACACTAGCGAGTTTCGGCGGATCGACCAGTGCAAGGTCACGGCAGCCAATGCGTAGCAACGAGGAAATATTGGCTTCTGGTTATTTATTATTCTTGTGCCTTTAGTTCTACACTATTTACTTTTAAAATAAATTATTCTTATTAATATGTTGTTCTGTGTCCTCTATAATATGTATTATGTTAATATATTTTATTGCCTTTCTATTTTATGTATTTTATAGCCTTAGGTACCATTTACAATGTTTCTGTAGAGTACTTGTTAAATAAATAAATAAAAATATCATATGAACAGTAAGCTTAAAGTGCAATTGGCAATACTAGTGACGTTTTAATTGGTAATAGAATTTAAGGAACTGACTTTTTACTTTTATTTTTCTAAATTTAAGCTAATTAGATTTAAGTTAAAAAGCAAAGCATTGTTTTTAGACTAGTTATATTTTTGATATATATTTGAATGTATGCTTTGTGGCACATGCAGGCATATCCGCTCTGTCTACGTGCCAAACATGTTTTGTCAGAATTTAATATTTCACAAAATATATTGAATTGTAAACATTGTATAATTTCAAATAAATTGATTGATTGATTGTTGCAGAAGAGTTTCAAATGTTTCTTCACGGCCAAGCTCTGCAGCGAGTAGCTCAACAGCTTCTTAAGTTTGCAGTCTACTAGGTTCGCCTTCTAGCAGTGCGCATGCTGTTTGGAACACCTATGATTCCCTAACGGGAAAAGAAGCAGAGGAAAGTGATTAGGTGTGCCTGTGAAAAAGGTGCATATTGAAAAGGAAGGACTAGTGACACCCTTAACGTCAAAAGCGTCGGAAAAGGGAGAAAAAATCCGAGGTGTAAGGAAATCAGCTGCAGGCCAACAAATAGAGGAGACACTGGCTTGCGTAACAAATTACCTTAAATCGAAAGAGAAGCCTAATAAGAATATAGCATTTGGGCAGTATGTAGGTTTATCCCTAGTAGATATGCCTTTGCCAGAGCAAAACTATAAAAGAATGAAAATTATGGAAGTATTAAGTGAACCCTATGCTTTTTAATTTTTTAAATGTAGAAACACTGAAGCATTATAAGTTTTTTTTATTCATTAAGCAACTTAAATGTTTTGGTAGGAGGTATGATGTTTTTTTTTGTAATTGTATTTTTTGTATAAAACAATGTAAACACATTTAAAATAGGAACTTGTTTATGTTTATATTTCTAAATAGGCTAATATTTTCTTTTCGTATATTAAAAAACTTGTACCCAAGAAGTGCATTTAATTTTTTCAGGTGTTATGATTTATCTTAGTTTTATGTAAATATTTTATTTTATGTCAACACATTGGAAATAGCAATTTGTTTATATTTCTAAATAGGTTAATATCTCTTTTTGTATATTAAAAAGCATGTAGCCAAGAAGTGCATTTAATTTTTTGATAAGTCTGACTTAACCAAAGAGGAAAAGTGATTTACGTTACCTTAGGTGTGCTGTATAGTAAAACCGAGAGTAAAACTAACTTTTTAGAGCAATGCAAACTAATGCGAGTATTTCAAATCAAACATATTTCTTTAGGGGAGTGGAAATATATAATGAAAATATTTTTATTACTATACCTAGATGTTCTATGCAAATATATAAACATGAATTAATATATAGGATTAGAGCCATGATTAATGACAGAAACTACAACATGATTAATTTGGAGCATAAACATATTTTATACAAACGTAAATATTAACTGGATCTAGGTTTATTATACGAAATAAAAATCATCCAATTATTAATTTAAAATAAAAATAATGAATATAAACAATGAACACTAACCCACACTAACTAAAACTATACCCATTATATTTCAAGCCTCGTTCTTCAAGATTACACATAACGTAGTACCATGTCTTTTACCTGGTGACGCCACGAATTCAAAGCCTAAAAGAAAAAACACCCGACCGCTATCCCCTTCCCCGCCGTTTAATAGCTCAACCCCGTATCTAAATACTCATACTCATAATTTTATTGTGCTTCGTGCGAGTGACGCTACATGTTTCGTGATTTCGCAAATTGAAAAGTGTTACCTGTAAAGCAATCTGGAAATAGATCTGATAATTTTTTAAAAGGAATTAAACGATTAGAGTCCTTATTAAAAGTGTCGATAGTGAATCTTCGAGACCGGGCAGTAGTCGCCCAGGTATTTCGTCAGCGGAATCGTTGCGGAGTTTACCAGTACGGAGGGGAATGCAAATTGAATGTTTGGAACAAGGCTGTCCCACCTTTTTAACAGTAGGGCAAAATTGATGATCCAAAATCACAGGCGGGCCACTAACCACTGACAGTTCATATTTTTGTTACTTTTGATAACAATAAGTAATAAACCTTAACTTAAATTAAGGTATTGTGCCATAAAAGAAATGCAACATCCTGAAAATTGTCGAATAATTTTAAATAATAAAATAAATAGCATCTTTTGCCAAATAAAGAAACAAAATTAACAAAAATCAAAATCTAAAATTTTAAATAATTGGTATAATTAATGTGATTTTTGAAATTGTTTCTGTTTTAATAATTTTCCTATGTTAGTCGTCACATCAGATGTTGACAGTAACAAAAAATCAGAAATATGTTGCTCAGTTAGAGATGTGCGGTATTTATTTTTTATATAATTAAGATTTGAAAAACTCTTTTCACATACATTATGTTGATCCGAAACTACTTAAAAATTGAAAGGCCAGGTCAGTTATTTCAGAAAAGTCTTCTTTTGGCACCAATTTCCAAAAATCTACAAGTTCTTCTGAAGAAGTTTCTGACTTTGAAGATATTTTTTCTGTAAGGTTTCTTAGTGCAGAATGATTTTGCAGTTCAGTGAGTTCCAACTGAATATTGGCAGGATAACTAATTATTTCAGTCAAACTGATTGTAAAAGGAGTCACAAAAATATGTAAATTTTCTTTTATACTTTCAAAGTCCTGGAATCTGCTCTGAAACGACTCTAATAAGCATCTAATTTTAGATTCGTGCCTAGTACAATTGATAGTGGCGATATTCAGCTTCTCTTTCAAATCTTTGAGTGTGGGAAAAAGTAAATACTTTCGTTAGGTAAATTAACTAAAAACAGATTTAATTTAACTTTAAATCTGCTTATCAAAGTAAACATATTTGGAAGTGAACAATTTTTACCTTGTAATTTGAGATTTGAAATATTAAGGTACTTTATGTCAACAAGAAATGCAATATCACTAAACCAGGATTCTTTTTTCAGTAAATCAGTTTCCAAAAATAACGCCTTTTTTCCTCTAAAAATTCCAACACCTGCTCTCTCAAGTTGAAGAAATGTTTCAATATGTCGCCCCTTGAAAGCCATCGCACAGCGCAGTACAGTTGTAACTCTCCATATTCTCTGATATCTTCTTCAAATAAAACCCTGAACTGACGTCTGTGAAGGGCTTTTACACGTATGTATTTTATGCAGCGTTTTACCGGGTCCATAAAGTCATTCAACTTCATGTTCTTTGTACACAATGCTTCATGGTGGTTGATGCAATGGTACGACAATATTTTTCGATCCAAGTAATTTTGTGCCAAAGCAATGCAACCATTGTTTCTCCCGGTCATTGCAGGTTCACCATCAGTGCAAATTGTTTTCATTTTATCCCATGGTAAAGCCTTTTTTTCAGCGCATTCCTTAATTTTCGCAAAAATGTCTTTTCATTGGGTTGTAGTACATAATTGTAGTAACTCTAGAAATACATTCCAATGTTCATGAATGCAAAGAACAACAAAATCAAACTGAGCTCTACTCGTTAAATCGCCAGTTCGTGGCCTGCGGGCCTGGGGTTGGGCAGCCTTGGTTTAGAAGGTATGTTGGATAGTTGTACTTTTACCGATCAATCCATTCCTTGTAGGTTTTTTCGCCGTGTATTCTTCTTTTTAATTTTAGGTTTCGTGTTTTGGAGTCCACTCTAAAGGTGGAACATAACAAAGAAGAAAATATAAGCCCTATTTACCACGTTGAATCCCATGTCCAATATACTGGACGCAATCAGGCAAGTTCGAGAAACCTCGTCCAGTTAACTGCACACCAAATTTTTATTCCTAAAAACCGCGTCCTATTAACTAGACGGGAAATACATATGATTATATGTTAAACAGACCTTTATCGGTTTCCTTAGCTAGACTTGTTTAAAATATTTTGCCTCTTCCCTTGTGGTAAGGGGGTGAGGTAAAAACCATTTTCAATTATTTTAATAGAGGTTTGACAATAGTGTACGGGAGTGAAAAAAAGTGTTGCCCAACGATGGGAATATAAATTTTCACTATTTGGAAGCGTTGAAACCTACGCCAAAAAGCCAGACACCGATGAAGCGCTGTAGGCAAGGCAGCCAGAACAAAATTACTAGGAAATCCCGCTATTACTGCCCAATGTGTCCGGAGGAACCAGGACTATGTGTCGTCCCTTGCTACAAGAATTGGTACCTAGAACTTTAATCCCTACTTTGTAATAATTATTATTCCTATGTACCAGTTGTTTTGTAAAAAGTTAAAATAAATGTTTTGTTTGATTATAATTTGTATAGAACAGTGTTTTATAAAGTGGACGTCGGCCTATTTAGGAAGTTTCTCACCAGGGAACGCTGTCCTATATAGTGGACATGTATTTTTCAAGATATGGTTTGTGCAAAATATTTTTTTTTTTCGTAATAGAGCCTCTGGTGAACATATCTCTTTAATACCTATACCACCGTCCCATGGTTTCTGGTGACGGACCACATCTCTAATTGGCGGGGGTCAACGTGTTAAGTAATTTAATAATTTGGAGTACACTCTAAAGGTGGAACATAACAAAAAAGACAATAGAAGCCCTATTTAAGTAATTTAGTCGTTTTGAGTCCACTCTAAAGGTGGAACATAACAAAGAAGAGAATAGAAGCCCTATTTAAGTAATTTAATCGTTTTGAGTCCACTCTTAAGGTGGGACGTAACGTACAAATATTATTTTTGGAGAATTAGAATAGGCCATCCGTTATAAATAACCCTTATATAATGATCTTTTTATATAAACACCTAAGCTTACGCTTAAGGTAAGACGAGGTGGAAAACAAAAATTTTTTTGGAGCTTTGTTCTTTCCTTTCCATGAGAAGATACAGGGCATACTAAAAAATATGTGAAAATTCTTTAGGGGTTGTTTCTTCCAGAACACTACGATCCTGAAGATCTCCTTCCTTTGGCAAATTTGATCCCAGAATGTTCTGAAACAAATGAGGATGTTTTACAGTGTCTAGGAGCTGATCCAAGTAAGCCAGTAAATGATCAATTACATTTGCATCCAGAGTTAGTATCTAGATGGAATATTTGGTTATCTCAGGGAATATCACCAGAATTAAAGAACACCTTGTTAGAAAAATACCCTTTACAAGGAAATTGCAACTTAGAGCCACCCAAATTAAATCCGGAAATTAATTCATCATTAAGTGATACTGCTCAAAAACGAGACAGTCATTTTGTAGACACATAAAATCTGTTAGGAACGGCAATGGCACCTTTAAGTTTAGTGATTTTCGAACTTTTAAAAAACAAAGAAGAAGGGGTTGACAGATTGACATTTTGGAAAAGTTATGTGATGCAGCAAATATACTCGCTGAAGTATACCATTCTCAGTCGTTGGCTCGAAAAGCATTCATTTCTACTGGGCTAGATAAAAAAGTTCAAAAAATCTTGGACTCTAATACAATTGGCGCCCATCTGTTTGGAGAAAATCTTACTCAAAAAATTGATGAAGCAAAGGCAATCCAGAAAGCAAGTATTGCTTTAAAACCAAACTTAACCGAAAAATCTACGAGTTTCAATACCAAGAAGCACCAGAATCAAAATAACAGGAAAGCCCACCTGTTCGTATACAAACTACCAACAGGTGGGCACCAAACACCAATTTCGAACGCAACAACCGAGAACAAGAAGTGTCAGAAAAACGCCATACCCAAGAAGTCAACACAACCAATACCAACAGCAGCAAAGCAGAAGGAATTAATAAGAGCAACTCAGGTAACTACCAAAGCAGGAAGATTAAAGGATTTTCTTAACAATTGGAGACATATAACAAGTGACTCTTTTATTTTGTCTTGTATACTAGGATATGACATTCCTTTTGCTAGGAAGATAAACCAAATTATTGTCCCAAAAGAACAAAAATTGTCAAAACAAGATCTAACATTTACATTAAATAAGTTATATAAAAATATCTCCTTTAATATCATCATTATATGCGATGTCTAACGCTTGCTAGCGAAAAACCTTTCCTAAATTTAAAAAATAAAATTATTAGACTTTTACATTATTCAAGCGCCTAGCATTGCCATATGTCAACGGTAAGTTTTGCATGCGTACAACTCAGAGTCTAAATTGCCTAAACGTTCTACAATTATCGAATTAAAATAGCCCCTGGTATATATAATAATCCTACTAATACAGCATTCCTAATCATTTGCACTGCAATAGTTAACAAAATACTTACGTGAATTGAACGTCCATATTTTTCCGCGATCACACTGCACCAATATTCTAGATCGAAAACAAACCACTTTTACTGCGATCAAATGACAACTGTCGCTACACAGTCAATAGATACACTATTCCGTATCAAATGATACCCCTACCACTAATTTAAATGTTGCCCCACCCCCTCAACCAGCTGTTAGAAATGTGGCGTGTTCGTCGTTGCCGTATGGCAACGCTGGGCGGTAATGGGTTAACCTAAGGTGGACCTTAATACACACCTTAAGGAACGGATCTTTAAGGACGAGGTAATCTTCCACTTAACGCGTAAAGTGCCACTCAACTTAGTTTAAAATATTGTTACAGATGGCGCATTTTGACATTTAATAGTCACAACGGCGCGGGCATGTGATTTGACTTTTGTTTAAAGTTTAAACGTGTTTTGTGGAACACTCTTCTTATTTTCGTTATAGATTGTGGCTATTTTGTGCTGTTTTATTTGTTGAATTGGCGTTATTATATTTGACCATTAAAGGTTAGTATAAATTATTTGACATCTTTCCCTAAAGTAGTTTATGTCATTCTTATTATAAATAGATTATTACCAATTGCTAGCTCAAATAAAGCATCAGTATTTGTTACAGTTTGAAATATGGAGAAAGCAGCAAAAAGGAGCCCACTTTTTACGGCAACGGGGTGTACCCTTTTGACCCATCTGGTCAAGAAATATGTTTCGGTTATCGATAACAAAAAAACTGATTTAGTTACTTGGAGGGAGAAAAAAGCCTGTTGGGAAAATATTGCATCAGAATTTAACTGCGCAAGCATTAGCATTCCACGTTCAACGAATACATTAAGAAAAAAATGGGACAATATAAAAAGTACCGGACAAAGTGGTAGGAAAAAGGAAATATAACGAATAGTTTCTGCGGTAGGATCCTTGTGAATCATCGTTGAATATTAATACTAGGGATAATTAGTACACTGCTTTTAGATGCTACAAAATAATTTAATAAGATATTTTTCTCTACATATGTTTCGGCTTGATGAGGCCATTATCAAGAGTATTTGTATACTAAAATCTAAATTGTTATACCTTACTAAACCGCATAACGGTATTTTCTTTTTATTACACTGTCAATTACGCAGGTGTTGAAAAAGCAGGTTAGTTGGTCGTTCGTATTTAAAACGTCTGTTTTTTGTGACTTTTGGATTTCTAGGTACTCCAAAAGGTTCAAGCTTTTGCTTTTTGTATCGGTGTGTAGAAGTTTGACATTATTCGTATCTATAAAATGGTTATTTTCTATACAATGTTTTGCGAAGCCAGAGTATATTACGTAAAATCGATTTTTTGTGTTCTTTAGTCCTAAAATTTAAGTTTCGATCAGTTTGTCCTATGTATACAGCTTCACAGTTCACACATGCTTTAGGAACTGGCGGGGGGCTATCCCTACCTTCTCCAAAGCTAAATAATGACGAAAAAGATATTTTTGAAATTATTCAGTTACAAGTAACTGGCACAGAGTTATATTTTAATTCGGACTAAGACAGTGGTAACCTTTTTTTTATAAAATTTTCATATTTACACAGTTAAAATTTAATAGGGTCATCGCTTTAATTTGTCCATGACTTTACTTTATTATAAAACAAGTATATATTTTTTATTAGGTAATTCTCAGGCTGCAGAGTTCGAGGCAATTTCAGAAGTCACAATAAAGTATGTGACTAACTTTATAACTAGTGAAGTCCCCAAGGTTGACAATAGAAGCACATTGTGTCAATCAAAATGCCAGAGATGTCACCACTGCCAGGATGTTCAAGTTGGTCGACATATAGCCCAGCCCTTTTAAGAACCCCACGTGCACCACAACTCGAGGTTCGTACATAATAGCGGTATTGTAATATTTTGTTTTCTTTAAAACTAGTATTGTTTTCAATGCATTAAAGTTTATTTTTTTCTTTTAAACAGAAGAACAGAACTGGTGATTCAAATGAGCCCTCCATAAATCGCCACGACGAAGCCACAAAGGAAAATGTTCTTATACGTTATCGGAAAAGACCACACACTGGTACAGTTACCAATAAAGCCTGCTGTGAACTGGCAGACAACAAGACGCTTGTTGCGAAAACGAAAATTGAAAAGCTGAAGAAAGAGATGGAACTTACAGAAGTGCTAATTGAACAAAATAAATTAAAACATAAATTGCTTCAAATGCAAATCGAAAGAGAATCTCAAAATAAACAATAATCAAAATAACTGTGTTTTGTTTAGCTACCCACATTTTGCAAGAAAGTAATAAGGCCAAAGTTCATGAGGCACGTTTTTGCTAAAGGTTATGGAACCGTCCTGTGGGTTTTTTTATATTATGGCTACACTAAATTATTAAAAAACACAAAATATACATTCTAACATTTATTTAAAGCAATCGCCTGTTTTGTACGTTACCTATAGTTATCGGCGTTGCAGACGACGTTACCGTATGGTTACAAGTGAGGTTTGAAGGGGAGACCTGGAAACCGTGCTTGGGCGAGCGGATTGTCGATTTCATTTTAGGCAAGTATACACGTGCACCGGCGTAACTGTTGAATTAGTTGAGAAGTGCGCATAATAGATAGATAGATAGATAAGCATTTATTTCAAAACAAATTTGTAAGGTTACAAAGTTTGAAATACGTCAAAGATATATATAAAATAATAAAAAACATAATAAAAAATAAATTACACATTAAAACACCACAAATCTAGACACAAAATATAGAGCCCCCATTGACATTATCATTAAAGTCCAGGTATTCCTGAATGGTGTAGGGTTCAATGCGATTTAAATAATCAAATAGGAATTTTTTAAATTGTGAAATATTATTGAGTGTAATCCATATTTAATAAAATTCTTAAAGCTTTTTTTTATATAAAAATACTCTAGACATATTTGAAGCTTGGCACCAAAATATTATACCATATCTCAATAGAGATAGAAAAGAACTGTGGTAAATCATACGGCCAATGTCGCAGCTTAAATTTCTAATTATTATTCTTAGTATATAACATGACGTTGCTAGTCTTTTACAGAGGGAGTCAATATGGCAATCCCACTTGAAATTTCCATTAATATACAAACCCAGAAATTTGCATGAGTCTGCAATAACAATCTCAGTACTTTCTATCTTGATAGTATCAGGGACATCCTTCTTATTTCGAAAAGTATTAAAGATAATGCACTCCGTTTTTCCTGTATTCAAGATAAGCCCATTGTCGTGAAATCATTTTTTTAATAATAAGAACTGTTCTTCTGAATGACGCAATAATGTGTTGATATCTTTATTCTTAATTAATAGGTTTGTGTCATCAGCGTAGTTTACAATAGTTGTCAAAGTATTAAAAACAGCAGAAGGAAGGCCATTTAAGTAAACAATCAAGAGGAGTGGCCCAAGTGGTTGATTTAGAGCAAGGCTGCCCAACCCCAGGCCCGCGGGCCACGATGTGGCCCGCGAACGAATAATAAATGGCCGCGTGAGCAAGTTTCATTTTGGGCTTAGGCTATAATATTGTCACAAGTGTGCAGTCATAATAATAAAGCTAACATCTGGACTAAAAATAAAGATAATATTGGTAAAATAGTCAATGCTATAAGTTGGCTTATTTGTTAAGAGTTGATACCAACTTTTCTGGCCATCTTCTTCTACCTAAATATTTCATTTTCCGGAAGACGAGAGAGATAGGGAGGTAGAAGAAATGAACAGGGAGAGAGAGAGGGAACAAGACCAGGCAGCAGCAGCA
>MU190525.1:354-42221 GCA_016904865.1 Pissodes strobi
GGGGGGGGGGGGGGGGCAAATTTTAAATTTAATTTGTATCGAGCATTAAATTTGCATACGTGTTTTGGTCCGGAGACGTTGTAAAATTATTATGGTATTTTTGAGCTGGAACAGGCCCGTATTTTGGAGAAGGGGGCTAAATTTTCAATTTAAATTCTATCGAGCTCTAAATTTGCATACGTATATATGTCCCTCAAGAATGTAAAATTATCGTGTTTTTAAGCTGGTACAGGGTCGTATTTAGGAGGAGGGGGTCAAATTATGAATTTAAATTGTCGTATGAAGCTGAAAATTTGCATACGTATATGGGCCGAAATCAGTATAAAAATATCGTGGTTTTAAGCCGGTACATGACCGCATTTAGGAAATGGGGGCCAAGTTCCGAATTTAATTTGTCATATCGAGCTGAAAATTTGCATTGGTGGGTATAGGTCCGGAGACAATGTAAAAATACTACATGTATAATAACAACATCCATGATTATTACTCTATTCCTATAAAATAGAATATATTATATTATTAAATAACATAAAAATAAAAAAGTCGTAAATACATTATGTCGGCATTTTATAGATTATCTAATCTTATTTGGCAAAAACTGTAACATAGGTACATAATATTTAAAACTATAAAATTCAGAATTTTTTTAAGCTCGAAACATAAATAAGTCAGAGGGGGCAACATTATACCTAAGCAATCTGTACAATAAATTAACCAAAGCAGAGGAGCTAAACTGCTAAACTTATTAAAGTTTTGTGGTAAATACCTAAATATTCGATTAATACTTTTTTTTTAAGTAAGAAAGTGTTTTTAAAAACGCACTTTACTATTTTAGTTCTAAAAAATTGTGAGTTTGAAAATCTGTCGAAATCTTACCTGTAATATTTACCTATCTAAATTGTTTTATTATTGTCAAAATATATTTTTTATTGATGTTTAAGGTTGTTTAATTTTTGCTGCACTTTTTTTTGTTGTTTTTATCTAATGTCCATTTACAAAACATATAAATGTTACTTACAACTATCTGTTCAATTAATAAAACTTTGTGTCTGTAACAATTATTATTTTTATCAGCCAACCAACGAACATTTTTTGCCAAAATTTTGTCTGTTATTTTTACCGCAAGGTCCTCTCGACTCATACAGATTAAAATATTTACGGAAATATAAAAATGATTTTTGGACAATAACAACTATGTCATCTTTTGGTACACAACTAAAGACTCTCCAGATTTTCCTCCATAATTTTTATTTAAAAAAATTTTTTGCTTTGAATCCTTTAAAAGTGGAATATTACTTTCATTGCAACTCTCAAAATTATTTTAGCAATCTAAATAGTTAAATTCATTTTTTATTCGTTTAATAAGATACCCTGTAGTGACAGCACATTCTTCCAAAGGTGTTGTGTATGTTGCGTTTTCAATTAATACATTTTCAGCACTAGTGGATTCCGCATCAGAAATGTCATCTTTACTTTCAAGACTTTTAAAAAATTCATTATCAGCGCTGTTCTTGTTTTTTGATGTTGTATTAGTAGATAACAATTTTTGCCTGTCAAAGTCCTCTTTACAATTGGAATATTGTGACGGTTTTAAAAGGCTAGTAATGGTTTCTATTCTAAAAGATAATCGAAATGATTTTGCGGATGGATTTAAATTCCAGCCGCCTTTCTGCTTCACGACACCGAAAAAATTTTAAAAAATCTTGGTTTAACCGTTTTATAAGAATAAAACCATTACCATCACTTTTTTCAGCATAATTACCGCGTTGATTTTTTGTACAATACCTTGAAAACAAGGAGGTCTAGATTGTTTTGTTTTTTGTTGTTACTTTAACTAAATTAGTGAAACTATATTTTCCTTTCATAAGTGTCATTGATCGTAAATTCAAAACTTGTATTATCTTTTAAGCTCTTTCAAAAAAACAAGTGAGTATCGGAAAGCAGCGAAACAAAAGCAACATGGATTTTCTCTAATGGATCATCCTATATATTTTACGCTTAAGAGAAAGATGTTTTCCTCTTGCTTTTAAAAATATATAATATGTTGACATTCAGAGTATAGTCAAAAGCAGTCATATCGTGCGGGTCCAAAGGTCACATTTCTCATTAATTATCATGCCTTTGACAGATTTTGCATGCAAAATCGGCCATAAATGAAAATTTTAATGAAAATTGTGACCTTTGGACCCGCACAATAAGATCGCTTAGATGTTTCAGAAATATTACACATAATAATACACATAATTACACATACTACTCACATAATTGCTAATGGCTAGCCAACGTTTTCGCTTTATTATTGTTATTATATTGTTAGTATCTCACTTTTCTGGAGCAAAAGTCATGATTCCAGTATATTGTATTCCTTGCTTGGCAACATGCAATAACTGTACATGCAGGAATAGAAAATAACTGTCCGGGAATATAACATTTCCGGCCTAGGACGGGAATGTAACATTTCTGTTCTATTCAAACGCCTTGTTTGTCAGATCTGACGTCTATCAAAAATAACATTTAGCTGTAGTTTCCGTAGTTACGTAATAAACTTCAAGCTCGCTCGATTCAAAACTTGATATTATGTTGAGTTTAAATTTAAAACACCGTTTTTATTTAGGGTAATATTTGGCTCTATTTTTATAAGTACGTATTCTAATTCAATCGGATAAAAAGTAGCATGTGCAACTAGTAGGAAAAGAACATTCCTGGACTCCTGTGTTGCTGGCCTCGGCTGGGCCTCATCCAGCAATTACCACAGTCGTCCGTCCAGGAATGTTTTGCTTTTCCTCCTAGTTACAGAATATACTATTTTGCAGCCAGGATAAGAAGTTTTTCTTTTTAGCGTAAAATATACAGGGTAGTCCATTAGAGAAAATCCATGTTGCTTTTGTCTCGGTGCATTCCGATACTCACTTGTTTTTTTTTCAAGGATAGTAAAGGAAAAATAATACAACTTTTGCATTTACGGTTTTTTTGGTAAGGAATCACCCTGTGTTACTGGTGAAGCAAAAAAATAGCATTAAAAGGCATTTCGTACATTTTACCCTAATTTACCTTTTGTCATTGTCAGTCATGTCAGTGTGAAATGCCAAGGAACTAACTGTAATATTGTGATGATGTTAATAAGTAAAGAATTGATATGGGAACGTCCAAGATTGGAAACTACATTTTTGTAGGGCACAAATAGAAGAAATTAAGCAGTCAGTATATGATACTTTTTTAATAACATTAAACTTAATGAATTACACTCGCGTTTAATCACCGAATATTACCAACAGATTTCACTGGGGTCTAAAAAATAGTTAGGGTGTCTTGGAAAATTTGGGAAATCTCGCGGGTGCAGATAGAACACGAAAAAATAACATGACAAGTTTCTAGAATTTTCTTCCTACCGGCCATCTCTATGGAGATATGGGCTCCCAAAGGACGCCGCTGGTTTTAGGTTTTTCTTGAATAACTTTTAAAGTACTTGATGTAGGTAAGTTAATAAAAATTTAATATGATAACACTAGTAGGGACCTCTTAAAATAGGGCACTTAAAAGATATTTAGCTTTTTTAATTTACCAGGGCGGACTCAGGTTTACAGCTTAATGCGTATATTCTTAACACCCTGTATGATAACGACCAAAAAAATATTTGTGGGTAGCATGAACCTTAAGCTATAGAAAAAGTATTCTTGTTCAATATTGATAAAACCGTTTTCGAGTAAAAAAATTATAAAGAAATTAATGTTTTATTTTTTATTAAGAAAATCGACTGATTTCTTCGGAATTCTTTTTTTTTTTTTTGGATAACAACTCAAAAAACGGTTTATTTTATCGCTCTTGAACGGGAATACTTTTTTATAGCTTAAAGTTCAAGCTATCCAAACATTTTTTTGGTTCCTTATCATACAGGGTGTTAAAAAAATAAGCAAGGTGTTAAATTTTGTCCGCCCCTGGTAAACCAAAGAAGCTAAATATGTTGCAACTATTTTAAGGAGTTCTTACTAGTGACATTTAAACTAAATTTTTATTAATTTATGTCAAGTACTTTGGAGACTATTCAAGAAAAAACGATTTCTAGCGGTGTCCTTTAGGGGCCCATATCTCCGTAGGGAGGGGAAAAAATATAAGAACTTGTCCCGTTATTTCTTCGTGTTCTATTTGAACCCGGGAGATTTCTCAAAGTTTCCCGGACACCTTGTGTATTCCGTTCACATATTAAAGTCCTCCCCAGTGTGTCATAAAAAAAATGTATTGGCCAACCTGAAATCGCCAAATTATATACTTTTTACAATGATGCGCGTAAATAACTTAGCACCCATAATAAATTATTTGTTCACATCTAACCAATGAAACTGTAATAGTACAGATAATAGTTGTTAGGTTCGAATTTACCTTAACTTTAAGATGACGTTGTTTGGCAACGATGTCTATAATTATTGTTGAACAAAAATAAACTTTATTTCTAAATCTTTGACAATCATGAATAAAATAAAGCATCTTACCTATCCTTGTTGGATGTTCGTAATTTGTATGTTTATTTAAAAAAAAAATAAGTAAAAGCATTTGCCTAAATTTTATGCATATCGTTGTCAATCATATTATACAGTGGTAAAATGTTAAATATTGGCATAAATGGCCAGCATTTGAAGTCATACCTAGATTACAATTTAATATCTCAAAATCTCAATAATAATTATTTTAGGTTTAGGTAAATGAAAACTGCTTTTCGCGTTTCGCCTACTCCTACACGCTTGCTACTCAAGTCGCTACTGCGTGACAACACGACACGACCAACAAATATTTTCCTAGTAGAATTATCTATTATCTTTGACGCCGCGCCGGGCAAATTTCAACCGCACAAATTTGGCAACGTGGTCGGGCACGCGGTCGCTTTTACGGCGAGACTCGCTCGATGGAAGCAGGCTCGAAAAGTCTGCTTCCATAGGAGATACAAATTTTTAACATGGGATGAGTTTTCTATTGTGTACTATAATATTCTTTGGTAATACCATAATGTGGTATTATGGAAGGTAAACTACAGTTCGCGACTTGGCAACACGGCGGGGAAAAACACGTCTAAATAGTTTATTGCATCATTGGCGAGCGACACTTTTAATACCGGAGTACGCATCTGTTGCGTAGCTATATAGATCAGTGGATTTATTTATCACTGGAATCTCCAGTTTTACAATGCTAGTGGGTATTTAATCTATGCACGAGCTATGTTTGTTTTTAATGCTATTGGCTAAGTCGCAGAGATCAGTGGTAGATATTGACCTCATAAGCATCGACTGATTGTTTTCCCTGATTTTGCAATTCATTAATTGCACCGGTAAATTCTTTAGTATTTCAGGAACTATTAAGAGCAAATACTTATTATACTGATCGGGTATTTTTTCAGGAATACCTTTAATACCAATATCTTGACATTTTATACTACTTCCGGTTATTTCCTTACATATGTTCCACATACTTTTCATTTTATTTTCCGCCATTCTTAGTCGTTTTTCGTATCTCTCTGACCTTACCGCCTTTAATAGATTATCTCTTTTGGTTTTTTTATATTGTTCGTTGAACTTATTATCGAATCTAGATAAAGTCAAAAAGATATCTAATTTATTCTTGTACTCTTTGATATTTAGATCATTAACTAATTTGGGTTTTTTGTTTATGATAATTAGTTTTAATGGAGAGAACTGCTAAAAATGTTTGTAAGACCGTTTAAAAATATATTCCATTTAGTGCTTACATTGTCACTTGTAACTTTATACTTGAAGCCAGTTTTGTTTTCTTAGACCATTGACAAATAATACTTTGTTGTCATCTGAGGAAATTCTTTTGTACTGGAATTTATCTTCAGATAACTGTTCTAAATGGAAGGTTACTTTTTGAGCGGTATGATCAGAGATAAACGTATCAAAAACCTTACTATCTATATAGTCAAAATTTAGGAAACTATTGTCTATGCAAGAGGCTGAGTTATATGTTGTCCTAGTATTCGTAAAAATTGACTGGTTTTTAAAGGATTTTAATATTGACAATAGGTTGATTCTATTGCCATTTTCTTTAAGCATTTATGTCACGTGCAATTATAATTCCCTTATTTTCAACGATAATATTTGTTAACAGAGATTCAAACCTATCAAGAAAAGTATTTATACTTCCAGATGGTGGTCTGTATACAGATATTATTATGATTTGCAATCCATTTAGATCAAACTCATTTGTAACCGCAAGTCTGTTAATTATAGTTCTTGGATGGCACTTGATTTTTTTTGTGTACAGGGTGGCTCGAATTCGTGTCTATGTATGGGGAACTCGAAAACCGTAAGAGATACAGTGTTGGTCACATTAAGGCAAAATTGCGCAGTTACGTGCCTGACAATATGTCCTTTAGAAAGTTTTAAAATTCCGAGTATTTCCGGAGATATCCGGAAAAAACCGAAATTTTGAAAAATCGTTTTATTTTTTTCCTGGGCATAATTAAATACGGATTTCAAATCTAATTGCACTTTTGCATTGCCACTTTTTCCGCTCTATCCAATCATGATATCCAGTTTGAAATCCGACGTTTAGTCTTCAAGGGATCATCATCAACTTTATTTTTTAAATACGAACTTATTTTTTTTATCGTTTTTCAGATGGTATTGGCGTTATTAATATGAGGATTTGTTTTAATTTTATTTTATTTTTTTTATTTTTTTATTATTTTTATTTTATATATTTTGCTTTGGCGTGATTTTATATAATTTAATTTAATATTTTCGTAAGAAATAATTTTTCTATTTTTTATTTTTAATACGCTCCAATTTTTCACTTAATGCAAAAAAAAATAAAATATTTTTATAGAATATAAATATTTCAAAAGTCCCTACCTTAAAATGTTTAAACTTACGCCAGAGCAAAATATATAATTAAAAAAATAATAATAAAAATAAAAAAATAATAAAAAAAATAAAAAACACATAATCATATTAATAACGCCAATACCATCTGAAAAACGATAAAAAATTAAAGTTCATAATTAAAAAATGAAAGTTCATGATGATTCCTTGAAACGTCGGATTTCAAACTGGATATCATCATTGGATAGAGAGGAAAAGTGGCAATGCAAAAGTGCAATTCAAATTGAAATCCGTTTTTAAATAAGCCCAGGAAAAAAATAAAAATTTCGGTTTTTTCCGGATATCTCTGGAATTACTCGGAATTTTAAAACTTTCTAAACGGCATATTGTTAGGCAGCTAGATCAATACCTCCTACAATAGGAGGTATTGGCTATATGCGCAATTTTGCCTTAATTTGAACGACACTGTATCTCTTACAATTTTCGAGTTCCCTATACATAGACACGAATTCGAGCCACCCTGTAGATACACTGCACTACCATGTTGACCGGTTTTGTGACAATACCATGCTCCTAATATATAATTTTTTTTTATCGAAAAGTACTTGAGTTCTTCTATTGACTTCCAGTGCTCTGTAATGCATAGAAATTTACATTCACTATTTTCTTTTAAAATTTCATTAATTCCATCAATTGCATTACCGAGTGATTGGACGTTTTGATGAATGATACTGACGTTTGTCATAATTTCTCTTCTTATTGCCTTTGCTTGATTCTTTTCTCAGTTTTTGTTTTGTTGCTATTGTTTGTCTATAAAAAATCTCCGCCATAATCGATGTTATTTCTAAACCTTGTATGCCGGGCAGTTTGTGTGTCTGGCTGAGTGTTGAGTGTCTGTGTATTTATTTTTTTGACAATTTGCGCATTTAAAAGTCGTTGCAGTGCATTCCTTTGCATTGTATTGTTCTCCGCATTTGTGACAGCTGACAGCATTTCTTTTGGGATGCAGATTTTGCCACATGTTCAAAGCCAGAGCATTTAAGACAAAAGGCAAGATTTATATGTTCCTGCACATGCAGGGTTACGAGGTCAAAGAAGATAGTACCTTTCTTTAGGAACCATTTTGTTATTTTAGCTGGCGCTTGTAGAATCCAGTTTCCCTTCTCTGGGTTTCTACATTCCTTTTTCGCCACTACTTTGATTTTGTCCTGAATGATAGTTTGCACTTCTTTAACAATATCGTCGTTTAGTCTTTCGAGCTCTTCAACAAATTCACTGTCTTAGTAACCATTGACAATGCATGCTATCATGAACATAGGACCATTTGTGCTGTTCTCTTTGTATTTTATATTGTCAATGCTATTTATGACAGTCTTTAGTTTGTCTTGTTATTCTTTGTAGATATGTTCTATATTGTTCATTTTTACCTTGGAATTAATTGGCTCCACACATGATTAATCTTGGTTTGAATTGGTATAGAGCCTCTTCGGCCCTGATTCCAGGATGTAAACTGCACAAGTGCAAGTTTAGTGACCCTAATGAAATGTGTACTTATATATCATCGACGTTTCGATAAGCAAGTCTGCTATCGTTTTCAAGAAAGGCAAAAAACTAAAAATGAAAATGGTTGGCAAATACAATAAAACAGTAAAAAGCTCTTGCAGATTGTCAGTTCAAAGTCTGACAGTGCAGTTTACATCCTGGAGCCAGGGCCCAAGAGGCTCTATACCATTTCAAACCAAGTTTAATCATTTGTGGAGCCAAAGGCAATCAATTCCAAGGTAAAAATTGTTGTTCTTTGTCATGATTCTCTATCATTACTGCACCATTTTTTGTTGGTTTTATGTTTTTGAATCCTTTTCCAATGTCTTTGATATTGATTCGCTTCCTAAGTGTTGTTATCGTACATTGTCTATTCTGATTATTGATTCATGTTTTTTTTGTGGTTTTCGGTGTTGTCCATTTTTCTTCTTGTAAAATTTGATTTGCGTCGTTTTTTGTAATGTTTGCATATGTATTATTGGTGTACTGTCTATTCCTTGGGCCATCTTCCCAAGTCTCATCTTTTCTATACGTTTGTTGTAATTTGCTTTTTAGTAGTATATTTTCTTTTTCTGTTTCTGATATGCTAAATACCAGAGATGTGAAAAACTTACATATTTCTATGTGTGCCTGTTTCACAGCCTTCTGGTCTTTTCTTAGGAGCCTTATTCTTCCATCTTCATCTTTATCTTTGTCCATCACTTCAGAGATTACATATAGTGTTGAATAAAGTTTTTTAATCATTCTCTCCGGAAGAGTTTGATATTCTTTCGTGTTGCTCTTATTCTTTTCAAAGTTCATTTCTTCTGTGTTGTTCACACGGTATTTTACACGTTTTATATTCCTCTGGCGTAGTTTCTGATCTTTGTCTTTTATTTCTTTCTTCCACATCTTTCATCTTTGTTAATTTGCTTCTCCTCTTTTTCTGCTGCACTTGTTGGGGGTGTTCTTATCAATATTGGATTTATTTTAAATACCGAATTGTACATGTCGTTTTCATTAGAGTATTCATCGATCTTTCTGGAACTCCCTGGTATTTGTTGTTGTTGGCCCGTTTGTTTACCTGTACCGCTTATCAGCTGGGTCACGTCGTCCTTGACACCTATGATTTTGCTTATTTCTGATTTAGTTAGGTTTATTAATCCCAATGAGAAACTTCGTATTTTTTCAATTTTTTCACTTCTTGGTGTTTTATTTTTACCTTGGGTTTTTCAGCATTCAAGGCATCCGCCATGTCCAATTTCAATAATAATATCCTTAAATATCCCGCTAAAAACTTTAAAAGACGCGGACAAATTCACACACGTGTTTATCGTTTGCTTGATATCACTCCACTGTAGGATGTATCCAAGGATAGACAAACATTTTTGGAGGTGATTTCTTTACTAGTTTAACGGCAAAATGGCTATGAAAACATCTGTCAAAACGGCTTTTTTTTTCGTTGTTTGAAAAATAAAAGTTTTTCACTAAAATGTCGAAATCATTCGGAAGGAATATATTCAAACTTGATATAAGTATACGCATCGTTTTATTAAAATAAATTTTGTTTATATTTCCAGTGGCATACATTGTGGCGTTGATTGAGGACGCAATTACCAGCCAACAACGGTTCAGGTAAAATATGCATTATTTTTCTACAAAGATAAACTTATTTAATAACCACGCCGTACTCTAAGAAGCAAAGTGCTTGGATAATAATAATACAACTGCCGTCATTTAGTGTGGAAACGATAAAACATAAATTAGTTTTTCATATTTTGCCCAGGTTATTAGAAAAAAATGGTTAAAGAAGATGTGGATATATGGTAGGTGTTGATAGGAATGGAATAGTAAACTATGACGAACTTCAATTTTGAAACACAAAAAATATACAGAAGTAAACTTGTAAACATTCTCGTACACGTCTTGGGGTGAGACTGTTCACATAAACTATTTTGCACAGGTTGTAAGCAGGCAAGACCTTAGATGATCAATATCAACCTTAATGATCCATGTCAAGTACTATTGAAGTTATATAGTTATTATGTTGGGAGTAAAATTATATTAATCATGAGATTTCTTTATCATAATTTACCCTTTTTCTCTAAATTGAGACACATTAATCATTATTATAAGCCCAAAATTACTTCGTTTTGAAAACGGCAATGGCTTTTCCAAAATAGTATTTGTCAGTACCATCAATTTGTTTTATTGACGCATTTGGTAAAATTGCTAACACATTAGATATATCTGAATTCGTCACAGTCTTGAACCACAATATTCTTCCTGGATTTGTCCAAAGACTTCACACCCAATAATCGCTTTATTGCGTAATTCACAAGAATTTTATTCACAGAGCTATCATTGCTAATATCTTAACTTTTAAGATCTGCTGCAAGACTCGTTTAGGATCAAAAAAGGGACAATTCCTATTGCTTCAAATGAAGCTATCAAATATTTTAACATTGAAAATGTACCTGTTATCCTAGTGTAGGGCCGCAATCGCATGTTGCACATGACGTCATGTGCGTGAGAGATAGTTTCGAATATTTATACCACAAAAATGCTAGTTTGTTTATGAGACCTAATCATTTAAAATTATTGATTTTAACGTATCGCAACCGGCTGAAATAAGAAAATAGTTTGAGACTAACCGAAAGTAGATTAGACCAAAAATAACCAAACATTCAAATTGATTATAACCTATCGCAATCAAATCTATAAAAAATTATTATAACGTATCGTAACTGGATCATATGACTAAAATAAGATGGTGCTAAGTAAAACTAATCGAAAATGAAATAAATCTATTAAAATTGATTATAACGTATCGGAACCGCTTCAAATGACTAAAATAACTTGATACCAAATGAAACACTTTGTATTTCATGCAAAACTTAATCCAAAAGGACTTCCTATAAAAGCATAACAGAGCGCTTTCGGCCTAAGCCATCATCAGTGTTGCCTGAAAAGTAAGTAGAAGAACCACCCATTAGCAGAAGAAAATGGCTGCTGTGAGATCTTTAAGAATGAAGTGAAAAAATGACAATGTTATATCAAGATTCAGAGAGTGTTTAAAGCTTAAAAGGCATAAAATAGGTGTGTAATTTAAAAATGGTGTTTTTTTGTAGTTTTTTGGGTGATTTTTTAGAGACAAAGGAAAATGGTAGATGTTCTTACACTTACTTGTCATTGGACCTGAAGAACATATCGACGAAGAGTGAACAAACAACACCAACAAACAATGGTCAAATCACAATTAAAAAGTCAAAAGTCACATTTTAAAAAGTAACATAATTTTAGAAGGACAATGCCCAACCACGCTTTTTGTGGAACGACAAAATGTGTCGTCGAAGTTGACAGTCATGCCAAGCAGACTCTGGAGCCACAGGAAGTGGACCGCAAAAAAATTTTTGCCTCAAATTTAAATCTTAAAAATGAATTTAAATTAGTACAGAGAGTTATTCAGAATACGAATGAAGGGACTAACATTAGAAAGGAAGTCTGGAGAACAGACTGGCTGACACTAAGCTAGTTGAGGCCAAAAGATATGATCAATGTTAAATAAAAATGTTATATAAAAAAATGTTATATAAATAATTTCTAGAACATAAATGATGACCCAAAAAAGTCATTGTATTAACAATAAAGAGGGTGCTTACTTGACTGAGTAGAAGAATATTTGGAAGGAAAACTAGAGTCAATTTTTTTTTATTTTTTATTATAAATTGATAAAAAACAACCGTATTAAAGGCAGACATCAGCTTGACCCAATCTACGAGACTGGCCCCCCCCTTTATTTGGGTGCTATAATTTTTATTTGATATAAAAATTTGTTAGGGTATTTATAATCAGTGCAGTAGATATGGGCAAGACTGACCCCCACCTAAAATGAGCTGTGAAGAGATAAAATAAATGAAGTACTCTTAGTGGATAGCTATTACAGAAAATTAAAGAAAGAACAAACTCAGCAAGTAAGAAGTATGCAAGTAAAAACAAAGGAACCTTAGTTAAGAAGTCTCCTGTGCAGAGGAATGTATGATCTATTTAGATTAACCTGAGAATTCAGGTAATGGTTGTTCTGAGACAGCTCGCTGTTGATCTCGATATCCTCCAAAAAGCCCAGTCTGTTGAAATGTTTTGACGAAATACTATGTAAGTTTTGAGTTGGAATGACGGCTAAAACTATGGTTGTAATTACGTAAATGTTCTCCAAAAGACAAGTTATTCCTGTTTAAATGTTCGCTGATGCGGACTCTTAATGGCCTGCAAGTTCTGCCAATGTAGGTGCTCTCACACGAATTGCATGACAATTTATAGATTCCACTTTTCGAGAGGGTATCAATTTTATCTTTCGTATTATTTAGAAATGTTTGTAATTGATTCTTATTTTTAAAAGAATATTTGACAAATTGGCGGATTGTATCAGAAATCTTTTCATTAGTTTGAACATTAAAAAAGGGATCGAGAAGTATTTTTTAGATGTATTGTCCAACAAGCCGTGAGAGAGTTCCCTTCGCAATTTCTTGAGTTTAGTTTTAGTTATCAAATTATCAACAAGACTGGGGTCAAATTGGTTATTGAAGGCGATCTGCTTGATTATGTTCACTTCATTGATATATTATTCTCTATTAGACAGAGGTACATTGAGTAGCCGGTTAACGTAGCAATGAAAAGCTGCCATTTTATGCTACCACGGATGGTGGGATAGATAAGAAATAGTATGGTCAGTCTGGGTAGGTTTCCTGTAAATAGCAAAATCAAGGCCAACCATACTTCGGCGAACAGTTATGTCCAGAAAATTGAGTTTTTTATTAGACTAGAGTTCAATCGTAAAGTTGATGTTTGGATGAATGACATTTAGCTTATCCAAAAGAGCATTGGCTCCTTGAACTTCACAGTTCAGAAAACAAAGACAATCATCCACATAGCGGAACCAATGAAGGATTTCACTATTGTTAGGAGTAACTATGTGTACATTCTCTAAGTTATTCATAAAGATATCTGCCAGAAAAGGTGAAAGACAGCTGCCCATTGCTAGGCCATCAGGTTGTTTATAATATTTATCAATAAATTGAAAAAAATCTTGAGACAAACAGAGGTTGAGGGATAATATATTAATCTTTTGTTAATCGTTAACGTTACATGAAGCCAGAAGGTCACCAACAAGTTGCACTGCCGCTGTTTTTGGCACCGTAGTGAAAAGGTTGGACACATCAAACGATACCATAATATAATTTTGTGGAAGTGTTAAATTTTTAAGTTTATTAATTAAAGAGATTGAATTACTTACCGAGTATGTAGGAGTGAACTTGGTGATATCCTTAATTAAGTTGTATGTAAACTGTGCTAGGAAGTAAACAGGAGTGTTGGTGAAACTTACCACAGGTCTCATAGGTGTGTCTATTTTATAAATCTTTGGTAGACCATATAACCTCGGTATCGTAGGATTGCTAGAAATTAGATTTTTTCTAGCATTATTCTTTCAAAAAACACCCCAAAGTGCTTAATGAATCTGGTGACTTTCCTTATGAAATTGTTAAAAGGGTTGTAAGGTAAAAGAGAAAAACTATTGTCGACTAAAAATGTCTCATCTTTAGAGATGTAGTCTGACAAGCAAACAGTTGCCCTTATCTGCCTTAGAAATAATAAGATTTTCATTTTTAATTTTTGACCTGAGCCTTTTTAAAGTTTTGATGTAAACATTAGAAGTCCGAGTTTTAAATTGTGGAGGGTTTTTTTTGGTATTGTAAAGAATATTGTGAAAATCATTGCGGATTCTCTTTTTGATGTTGGAATCATTTGAAATTTGTTCGACCAAGACATCAAGTTCAACAGCGAACAGCAAAACATCGCCCTCAGAAAGCGAGGGTTTCAAACAATGTTCAAGACCTAAATTTAAAATCTCAAGTTCATCCGAGTCAAAAACTGTATCAGTCAAATTCTTAACTCTCTCATGAAATTTAAAATTTGAGAATATCTTAGAGGTAGAGTTGAATCTTTGTAAGTAAGAATTAATTTTTTGTTTACTTAAAATATCTAGTTTTGACCTTACTCTAGAAAATTTAAGATTTTTAGCTTCTAACAGCTCCTCGGAGATGCTGTTGGAAAAATCAGAGAACTGATCGAGACCAAAATGGTTAACGAATGTATCATAACTGTTTTTAAGTTGGCAATTGATCAAATCTAGTCTAGCAAAGTAGATTGGGTCGAGCTGATGTCTGCCTTTAATACGGTTGTTTTTATAAATACATAAAAAAAATAAAAAAATTTTGACTTTAGTTTTCCTTCCAAATATTCTTCTACTCAGTCAAGTAAGCACCCTCTTTATTGTTAATACAATGACTTTCTTGGGTCATCATTTATGCTCTAGAAATTATTTATATAACATTTTTATTTAACATTGATCATATCTTTTGGCCTCAACTAGCTTAGTGTCAGCCAGTCTGTTCTCCAGACTTCCTTTCTAATGTTAGTTGCTTCATTTGTATTCTGAATAACTGTCTGTACTAATTTAACATTAACTTTTAAGATTTAAATTTACCGCTAAAATTTTTTGCGGTCCACTTCCTGTGGCTTCAGAGTCTGCTTGGCATGACTGTCAACTTCGACGATACATTTTGTCGTTTCACGAAAAGCGTAGTTGGGCATTGTCCGTTTAAAATTATGTTACTTTTTAAAATGTGACTTTTTAATTGTGATTTGACCATTGTTTGTTGGTGTTGTTTGTTCACTTCGTCGATATGTTCTTCAGGTCCAATGACAAGTAAGTGTAAGAACCTCTACCATTTTCCTTTGTCTCTAAAAAATCACCCAAAAAACTAAAAAAACTATCATTTTCAAATTACACACCTATTTTATGCCTTTTAAGCTTTAAACACTCTCTGAATCTTGATATAACATTGTCATATTTTCATTTCATTCTTAAAGATCTCACAGCAGCCATTTTCTTCTGCTAATGGGTGGTTCTTCTACTTACTTTTCAGGTAACACTGATGATGGCTTAGGCCGAAAGCGCTCTGTTATGCTTTTATAGGAAGTCCTTTTGGATTAAATTTTGCATGGAATACAAAGTGGTTCATTTGGTATGATTCATACATGCACACAGCCACTACTTAAAATAGCTTGAGACTAAGTTAAACTAACCGAAGGCTGATTTGACGAGTAACCAAAACTAACCAGATCTATTTAACTTGATTATAACGTATCGGAACTGACCTAAATGACTTAAATTAATTTGAGACCAAATGAAACTAATCGCGTTTGAGAGACGAATCGAATGCAAATGTTTTTTGGTTTTTACAACCACCCCTAACGTTATAAATTGTAAATACGATCAAAACTTGGAGTAACATGTATTTATGCGGTATATTTTGGTAAACTAAACTTACGTAATTTGCTAAAAGTCATTCTTTCCATTAAATTGTGTGGCTGAGGGTGACTTTTAGAATCTCACGACAGACTAGTCGTGTTGCGTATCGTCAGATAGGATTAAGTTTTTATACTTATAGGTTTAAGCTTGCATGTAAAGTAAATTCAATATCTCTCTGGAAGGATCTATTTTTTTAGGAATAGCATAAAATTTTTGTATCAATTATTCTCAAGCGGTGTGGTCATAATTAGATAAGTAGCTTTTTCAAAAATGGCGGTAGGTGACTAGACTTTGCAGGGGCTTGAAATTCTAACTTTACGATGACATCTTATGAGAAGATAAAAATTTATCTGGATGTAAGGAATTCAAAAACAGTCGTCAGACATGACATCCAGCTGAGCAGAAAAGCTGTAAATGAAATGTTTAGCATCGGGAAATAACTTTGTACCTATATGAAAGCGATCAAGCAAATTTTTCCAATAGTGTTGCTGCTTTTGATAATATCAAGTTTCTTTGAACACACTTTTAATCTTATAGTCTTAATAATAACTAACCCAACCTAAAGAGAAAGCAAAAATAGCAGACATAGGACACAATTAGTGAATTTGCATATTACATTATATACAAGCACCCCAATTTATATAGTAATCTCTGGCACTAAACCATACTTCGTGTTTATCGGTATCTATCAGAAACAATCAATATTCCGGTTTAATATATTATTCAAAGTGTATTAATCCTGAAATCTGTTAGCAGATTTGTTTGGCCTAATATCACGTCTAATTTAGTATACATAAACCACGAATCTGTTATTATTTGCTTGTTTAGAAAGCGAATGGTAATTATAATTTATGTTTAAGTATTTGTCTATGTAACTAGCTAATGTAGATGAATGCGCATGGGAGGAATTGATAACTAGTGGCAGATTGAAGCTTATAAACGGTTATATAATATGATATAAATTTAAATAATATCATGTATGCGTGTTTTTCGTCAGTGGATATGATAAACTGCTGCGGCCTCCAATTCTCTTTATTACCAAATGTTTACATGCCAACATTAGATATATTAACGCAAAGAAAATGATGAAGATGGCGACCGAAGCTAGTCAAATATTTCATTCATATACGGCCACAATGACGCGCCTGCTTATTGTTCGTGGCGCACCATAGATTTATCATTTTAGGGAATAACTGCTTATAGTCAGGTAACAAGACATTACAAAAACGAAAATGACTAGACCTAAAGGAATAATTTATTAATATAAAAATATGCACATAACTAAAAAAATAATTTGAAGTTAGAGTTCAGGAAAAAAACAATTAACGTTTAATTGATCATTGATTAGAGCATTGATTACAGGTTGTCGCTAGCTGCCGTCGTGCCGCTCTACTTGGGAGTAATACTAATTATATAATCAAACAAAGGGAAAACAAATTTCATTCATTCATACTTCGTATTTTGTTTTGACGTAATCCCTGGGTTCTTTGGGTTATCTCATGATAAATTATTATCTGGAAGTATTGTCTCAAGACGAGTTTTATTAATACATGACAGTCTCCATCGATGCACGATTCTTGAATAAAGTGATCGCCAAAATAGTCATATATGCCACTTGGCAACTTCTTTATGCCATTTTTTATTACTTTATTGCACACCTATTTTATATTTTTGTTAAAAATATTGGTTGTTTTATGAAAGTATCTAAAATATTTTTCAGATCCAGTTAACAATCGCTATCAAAAATAACAATTATTTCATATTAGTTTTCTAATCGGAAAAATGCCAAGAATCATTTTTTTTTAGTTTTTTTTTAACCTGAAACATATTTATATAGACCGTACGTTTTGTTTTCAAATATTGATTGTTTCTTATTTGTTGGTTGAATATTTAAGGTAAAAGAAACAAACATTGACAACATTTTACTTAGTGATCTAAAACACTTAGCCGCAAAAATAACGCACAACCGAAAATTATGCTCAAATCAAAAGTTGATTTTCTCTCGAACCAATAAATCGATTTCGATAATTTTTTTTTTTTGAAATGTAGCTTTTTTCTTTGGCAATTGCACTAACTTAGAATGTTTTATTCAGATTTCAGTTTTAGGCGTATACAGGGTGCAAAAATGAAAGTAATTTTTTTACGTTAAATTTGAGACACCCTGTAGGGAGCGTTAGCAACAACAACGGATTCATAATGAAATCATACTGTAGCCCCATGTTTTCTGAACATTTTTTTTTAATTTCTCTGATATCTGTAATATCAAAGAAAATACACAGTTTTATACCAGAACATGTTTTTTTTTAATTAAAATAACATTTTGACAACGGTAAAATAAGAATAATACTAACAATAATTAACAATACATAGCAAAGAAAAAGTACATTAGTAGCGCGTGTTCCACTTCTACTTCTAATTACTGCTTCACATCGCCTCGGCATACTCGATATTAAATTGGATATTTTATTTTGGTCAAGTCCATTTTAAATATCGGTAACCATTATTTGGACATCTTCTAGGTTGGCAGAAGAGGGTTGATGCTATCTCAGTGCCCTACCAATAATATCTTATAAGTGTTCAATAGGATTCATATCGGGACTATGCGGTGGCCAATTTAAAGTTGACCACACGCGTTACATGAGGTCTTGCGTTATCGTGCATTAGTAAAAAAATTTTCCCAATGTACGGAGCGAAGGGGACAAGTTTTTACACAACTCAGTGCAGCCCATAATATTCAACCAAGCATTGATACTGTGAGGAGACGTCTTTCTGAACACAATTTACATGTCAGAGTTCCAGCGACAGGCCCTGTATTAAATGCAGACCACCGCATAGCCAGGGAGCATGTAAACTGGACTATTGAGGACTGGGAACACGTTCTATTTATAGACGATAGACGTCTAAGAGTTATCCGCCGGACAGGTGAGCGTTATGCACAGTGCAACATACCTGAAACAACTTTATTTAATGTAGAGTCTGTAATGTTCTGGAATTTCCTTAACGACACGGTCGGATATCGTGGGGGTTCCTTAAATAGCGAAAGGTACATCAGTGATATTTTGTCTGAGGACGTTGTTCCCTTCGCTCCGTACATTGGGAATAATGTTTTACTAATGCACGATAAGGCAAGACCTCATGTAGCGCGTGTGGTCAACTTTAAATTGGCCACCGCATAGTCCCGACATGAATCCTACTGAACACTATGAGATATTATTGGTAGGGCACTGAGATAACATCAACCCCCTTCTACCAACCTGGAAGATGTCCAAATAATGGTTACCGCCATTTAAAATGCACCAAAATAAAATATCCAATTAAATATCGAGTATGCCGAGGCGATGTGAAGCAGCCATTAGAAGTAGAGGTGGAATACGCGCTACTAATGTACTTTATTTTAATTTAAAAAAAAACATGTTCTGGTATAAAACTGTGTATTTTCTTTGATATTACAGATATCAGAGAAATGTTCAGAAAACATGGGGCTATAGTATGATTTCATTATGAATCCGTTGCTGTTGCTAATGCTCCCTACAGGGTGTCTCAAGTAAAAAAAAATACTTTCAATTTTGCACCCTGTATAGCCTAAAACTGAAATCTGAATGAAACATTGTATGTTAGTGCAATTGCCAAAGAAAAAGGCTACATTTCATAAAAAAATTATCGAAATCGATTTAATGGAGAAAATCAACTTGTAAGTTGAGCATAATTTTCGGTTGTGCGTTATTTTTGCGGCTAAGTGTATATTGTAAACTAGACATGTCAGATCATACTCTTTATTTATCTGATAGACGAATTTTATCTACTTACCGTTTTTGAAAAATAATTAAAAAAAAATCTGATACCATATGTTCTGTTTAAGATTGACATCTGCCAAAATTTCATCTAAACCAGAGGGAAAATAACTTAAAGGAGAGGCGACAGCTTGTTAATCGATTATGTATGCGCTTGTCCAAGCAGAAAGGGTATAATTGTCTAAATCATAACATCATCAGCCGATTTCAGGTAATCAGATGTCATTGTCATTACCTTAAAATATTTTTCTCCCGATACCTAGTGGTATTGTTGTCAACGAAGCAGAGTCAAGGTCACCAAAAATAAGTACACCAATATGAAAGGTTATGGCAACTTTTCCTAAGTCCTTTTAGAAAACCTACCTATAGATGCGAATGGAAGCCAGTCATACACTGGAGAGCTAGGTTCGTGGATCCTCGGTACACTTTAATAAAGATATTGGGCACCACTTAGTTTACTTTGACTCAACTAAGAAAAATCTATAACGTTATTAAATGCTGAAAAGTAATTTTTGGAGGAGCTTTTCAATAAGGCATAATTTTTCCCAAAATAAATACTTTATTCTTTGCCTAATGATGAGATTCCTTGATATAAAACAACAATTATACAGTACAATTACAATCATATGTATAAACAATGAAGCAATAGAAAAGAAGCTTACATAATATTGACTTCTATTGACAATCGTAAGATATAAACTGTTAGGCAAATATCCTGCGTACTGATTAATAGGTCTCTAGAATGATGATAAATATTGCACAGGGTTTAAAATTCATGAATTTTATTCCGCCCCAATAATATAAAATAAAATAAGTGTATAATCACTCAATTTGCAGATAATCTAAATTTGCCGAGACAACCTTACAAACAAAAAGGTAAATGGTATGACTTACAACTTATGAAGTAGGTTTTTCTAAGTTAATTTTATTCTACAAACTTATACCAGTGTTAGTATATATACGATCTATGCAACTCCAGAGCATTTGAAATAATAACTTGACCTTTCCAAACACGTTACTTCACATCCAGCCTATGATAGGTATTAAGGGGATGACACGCAATCGGTGGTTTAAGCCTAAGACACGCAAGTAACCCAAAAACATGCTGGAAAGGATATCGCAGAGAGGTACCCGTGGAGAGGACGCTAAAAACAATTGTTTGTCTTAGCAAAAAGTAAAAATCTAACATTGAAATTATTGCTCTTAACCTAACTAGCTTTTCATCTTACCTATAGATCTGTCTATAGGGCGGATTTCCTGGTAATAGCCAGTCGAACAAAACGAATAGTGTCCATTCAAGACTCTTCTCCAAAATCAATAATCGTCAATTCCAAGAATCGGCAACATGACAGCAACAGAAATACATAAATTCTTCTAGAAAGATTAGAAAATAGAATTAATTTCACTGAGAGACTACATGAAAATTTTTGTAACTTACCACGTGGAGCTAGGATTCCAATAACTCAACAAAGACTTTTATAGGTAACCTCCATGGCCCTGGTTCGAGTCGAAATAGATAAACGTAACAAAAATATCATAAAATAATGACCCTAATTATTTAAACCAGTCCATGAGGATTTACACTTCGAGAAGTCTTCACAAAGGACGCCGGCTTCTCAACTTCTCGCCGCGCTGGTCTAACGTAAAATAAAGAACCCGGAACGAATTTCAACACCTTGACTCCTGAAACATTGCTGCCAACTATAGAGAGTCCGAGCAGAACTATCCACGTTACAGCTCGGTCAATCGAACTTCTGCTCCAAACCACATTCGCCAAGCAGCAAGTAAATACGCCTTAAAAGGAACCGTTTCTTGGTAACGTCGGTTCTTGAACCTGCCTAATCTAACTGTCAAAATCATATGGCAGGCACACCACGGTTAAGCCTCATAGGTGATTGACACTTAGGCACTTAAAAAATAAAAACACAAAATCTCTTCGAAAGATGAATAAAATTAAAGGAAACAATACTCCGAAACACAATTAGACAAATGAATTATAATATACAATTTGTCGAACACATTTTTAAGTTCTTATTAACTTTTAGTTCAAAGAAAAGCTTGTGAGCATTATCCCGAGTAATAAAAAGAGAGTTCAAGCATTAAATCAATGAAGTCAATAGCCTAGCAAATTGGATTGCACAACCAGAACTTTTAAAAGAGGTTTCCAAACCTAGTCGAGCACCTTCAACTCTGCAAGGGACAAAAATCAGCCTTGATGTTATTACCATATCATAAGCATCTAGTACATCCTACTGACACGTAAATATACATAGAGATGTGTATTCAAATACCTTCAAGACAAAACAAGGTAATGTACTTCATACACTCTACCTATATTGGAATAATCTGAACCAAATTGTGTTTGTAAATAAAAATAAATATAAACTAAGCAAGGCTGTAGCATTTGTTCATGCCAAAATTTGAAAATGCTACAAGGCGCCGACGCTTATTGTCGCCTCTCCTTTTAGTTGTTTTCTCTCTATCTGTACTGCATTCAATTGTCTAACATTTTCAATTTTTATTTATAACCTTCCAAACACCATTTGGTGATGTAGAGAAATTAAATTAAAATCGTCATTTTATTTATTAATTTTTGACACATTAAAAACTTAAGTATAACACTTAACATAGATAACTACGAAATAATAAAAAATCGAAGGCAATTTTTGTTATAAATAAAAACGCCTAAATTTTAATCAGTAATTTAAAAAACTGTGTAGAAATATTTTAACACTAAATATGCCTGTAAGTACTTATAAAGTCATAAAAATATACTTATTGCTAAATTGGCAGATAACTGATTAAAAAAAAAAAACACTAAATAAGTTTGTATGAACTAGACTGAAGAAAACTTTCTGAAATAATTTAATTCTAAATTGGTTATGGCACGAAACTATTCCAAAGCCAAACAAAGAAAATTAACATAAGTTAGAAGCATTTTGGAATTTTTAAAATCAATATAATGTTTTCCCCACTTTAGCATGCGTAGCATATCATTTCTCGGAATTTCTATAATATCGTCTACGTTGGGATAAACAAACTACATTCCTATTTTGTTCTCAAAAATTGTACAGTTACTCTCTTACGAACTTTCATTAGACTTATGAGCGACTTACTTCCACATTTCGCTATTATCCATTCATATGGGGAAAGAGCGCTATCGCTAACTGTTTTGTTTTTAGTAGAATGCAGATAATTATTTCGTCCTTTTCAATGTTTTCTCTCATCTGCTCCCAACTCTTCAAAAGCATTGAGACCTTCAATATTTTCCTCCATCTGCTCATATCTTTCAGTCCTCAAAATTATCAGATCCTGCATCACGTTCTAAGTGGACACTTATGTCACCATCCGATGAATTAATTACTAAGTCTTTTTTGTTTTTACACGTTTCACTAATCTCTCCTTCTTACTTTTGAGCGCCTTTGATTGTGAACTTTTATTCGGTGTAAGTTTTTTAGACTTCCAAGTACGTCCTTCTCGTTTAAGCTTTCAGCAAATTTCCTAGTTATCTTGCTTCGTTTTCCTTTCTCAGTCTTATTTTCTTTAGGCTTAAGTGTAGTTGACAAGGAACGCCTCAGGGCTTCTTTGCTTGAAATGTTTTCTTTTCCAATACGTTGAGAGACTGATTCTCTTAAGGACATATCAGGGTCCTTGCTATCGCGCACTGAAGTAGAAGTACTGGGGAAATTCACGGGTGTCTCCTCCGAAACAATTGCTGCGAATGCTGCGATGACTGCTATTCTCACGATTTTTTCTTTTGAAAGGGGGTAAATTCCAGATCCCTCAAACCCCCCGACAACATTCGCTCTCGAAAAACATCCACTCTAAATAGTTCATAAGTTCTGTAAAAATTATTGTATTTACAGTGAGTTTGTTGATAGAATTCATTCAGAACTGCTCGCCAGGACAGTTCGGCTGGCTTTACACTCCGACATCTAATAGTTTGTGACAGATGTGAAGTTTGAACTGGCAGGCATAAAATTTCTATGTGGTTTTCTATAGCATCATCAATTAAATCTGATGAAATGTGTAAGTTACGCCCGTCGTAAATTAGTAATTTTGTTCCTTGATGTTTTACGATAAATGGGATAAAAGACTTTACAAAAAGTTAAGAATACTGTGAAGATTCCATCCATACTGAAGGAGAACAGTTATAGGGAGCATCCTTTGGACCTCCGTTAGCCCAAGTTGAATAAGGGTGCAATCCTTTAAAATTTATAAACATTAAAAGATAATCTCCAATTGCATTACAGCACATCAAGACGATGTATGCTGCTTTTGTCACACTTCCAACTAATTTTGTAGAGTTATGGCTACCTCTTTTGCACAGAACTCCTTGTTGTCCGACATCTGTTTGGAAGCCGGTCTCACAGCACTTATATATTTTCTGCGGCATATCTTTAAGTTCAAATATTTTCATAATATTATCCGACTTATTAAAAAAGGTTCCATCATCTTAGGAGTGCCAGATGATTTTATTTTTTAGTAAGTTCTGGGCATCTCTGCGACTTATCTCATCTTTCCAACATTGTCAAACATCAAACATGGATTGGACCTATCCAGTCTGCGAAGATAGTTCGACACACACTATTTTATTTGCACTCTGTCAAATCCATAACCCCAGTCTGCCAACTTTACCAACATATGCATAAGCCACGAATTTGAATATGACTTGCCGATTTTTACTTCTTCCACAGGTTTTACCATTTTCTCATCTGAATAGGTTTTTGATTTGCTAGCTCCTGGAGCCCTACGATTTTGTTTCGTGGCATCCGTAACAAAATATGTTGCTGTCAATGTTACTAAATGTGTAACATTAATCATGTCAACATTTTCCATAGGGAAAGATTAACAGTGTCAAAATTTATCATAGGGTAAAGATTGGCCCTGGGAAACATAATCTAAACAGAAAAATATAAATCTTTTTAAATAACACAAAATTGAGTGTAAATAAAAAATATATTAATGTTATTGGGGTAACCCAAACTAACCCCAACAAGTGTATTAACTTGTCATTTTCACCGTATAGTTTGGTGATAACACCCTGTATGTATGGAGTATGAATGAGTCATAATTGATCCACGAATATATTTATTTAACCTCAGGTAAACAGAAATTTGTGCATTTAAATCAGCATATGCCAGTTCTTCATTACCCCTTACTCCAAACCTGGATGGTCGATTCCATTATATAAAGCTAGCGTCGTGAAAAACGTTTTTAATCGTTTTCAATTTAACATATCCTGGTCTCAGTCACTCTTGTTTGGACAACAATATGTCGAAGAGAGAAAGAGCATTTTTTTATCCTCTCAAATGCAATAATGGGCTCGCCTACGCTTACACCCCCCACCTTCCATTTGGTCTTGCCACCAGGCGGTAGCCAGACTAGAAGAGGAAATTATATTTTAGTGCAGTTTAGTAGTGATGGGCGGTCCGGGTCCGTTGATGGATTCGGTCCATCTGAATCAGTCCGTCAGTGGACCCGGTCCAATGGATTCGGTCCAGTGGACCGATTCAGGCTTCACCTTCACTGCTCCTTCTTGGCATGTCACATACCTATCGAGCGCTTCCCGGTCCGGCGGGTCCGGTAACCGCCGCGCCGTGAAACACAAACGTTTGTGTTTTGCCGACGGGAGTTTTTTGCATAACCTGCATTATTCTTTCTAAGATTTTGTGAGGTTTAAATGATTTATTTAAATTGAAAATAATATTGATATTGAACACCATACGAATTTGGTTTTAAACAGGCAGCATAAAATTATACAAAATCAATAATTTCCATATCAAATGGAACTGAGCTCTTGTAGTTTATATTTTATATACAGTGTGTCCACTTAAGTTCGCACCATATGGGAAACTTTTTTATTATCAATTTTACGAAAAAAAGTAATTCTTTATAAAAAGTTCTGCTTGGTCCTAAAATGCAACCATCAGATATCAAATTTCTTCAGTACGTATACGAGATTTGTCAGAAAATATGAATTTTTCCCAACAGTAAAGTAAATTTATTTTTGAAAATATCGAAAACTTTAGCTAGTTATCTCTTTATTCGTTAAACATTTGATAACTTTTACGTCTCTTAACTTCTATGTTGCATTATTTTGATGATGCATTAAAATAATTGATGATATTGTAAAATAAATAATTTTGATATTTATCAATTATTTTAATGCATCATCAAAATAATGCAACATAGAAGTGAAGAGACGTTATCAACTGTTTAACGAATAAAGAGATAACTGATTAAAGTTTTCGATATTTTCAAAAATAAATTTACTCTACTGTGTTGGGCAAAATTCATATTTTCTGACAAACCTCGTATACGTACTGAAAAAAATTGATATCTGACGGTTGCATTTTAGGTTTTGGACCAAGCAGAACTTTTTATAAGGAATAACTTCTTTTCGTAAAATTGATAATAAAACAGTTTCCCATATGGTGCGAACTTAAGTGGACACACTGTATAAATGAATATAAAATATATTTTGTTTTAAAAAATGTCTGCTATTTTCCTTAGTTTTTTTAAAAATATCTATTGTACTAAATTTCTTTAATGTAGACAAAATATTATTTAAAATTTTAAAACAAAAGCAACCATTAAAAATTTTCTTATAATAACAAATGCATACGCCATTATTACGCAAAAGGTTTCTGGCTTCTCAAACAAAATTCGTAGCGGCGCTACGGACTCGGACCGAATTGTATTAATTCAAGGAACTCGACTCCTATAAATCGTTGCTTCACCCGAACCGATTCACCACGACATCGCTTGCAGTCCTCGTAGTGGACCGGGTCCGAATGATATGATGGATTCGGTCCGACTCGTTCCGTTACTGGATTCGTTCATTTGGACCGGGTCCATCCGGACCGACACACCTCTACAGTTTAGACTTTCAATCGATCAACAGCGAAAGCTCTGTTATCGTCTTCGCGCCAAAAGATCACCACACCCTTTTAAGCAATTTCTCCCTTAATATGCACAAATATTAGAAAATGTTTAGTGCACCTCATTTATCTTTGTCAAAGATTGGACAAATACCTCCTTTGGGCAGTTTAACCCAATTCCTTACAGACAAAAGCGACGTGGTGTTGTTACTTCCCTGTAGTTGAAGAGAATCCGTAATATGGCGGTACTGAATTGGTAGCATTTAGAGAATGTTCATAATAATTTATGTTCTCCGGATGACCTAGTTTTACAACAAAATTTCTTTCAGTTCAACAATAAATTTTATAGACAAAACAATGGTGTAGCAATGGGCTCTAGTCTCTCACCTCTTTTAGCTGAAATTTTCATGTCTAGCCTTGAAAATAAAATTATAAACAACCATCTTTTCAAACACATTTTCTTCATCAGGAGATACGTGGACGATATTAATGTATTTTTCAAGGTGATTTACACAACTTAAACAATTTTATTTCTTTTTTGAATTCTCTACATTCTTCTATAAACTTTACTTATGAGACTGAAGTGGATCTCTCTCTACCCTTTCATGACCTTAACCTCTCTCGTGTCAACAATTCAATTAAGTTCTCAGTTTATCGTAAACCAACTTCTGCTGATAGCACTATACCCTATTTTTCTAATCACCCTCATAACCATAAGTTTGCGGCATTCCATTCTTACTTTTCGAGACTTTTCTCTATCCCTTTGGACAAGGCTGAGTTTGACAAGGAACTACATACCATTAGACATATAGCAATTAACAATAATTTCCCTCTTAAACTTATTATCAAAATTTATTTCAAACACTTGAACAAGTCTTTAAATAAGAATTTAATTTTTTAAGGAACAGAACAATTCCAAATATTTCTCTTTACCTTTTTGGGGCTCTATTTCATATAAATTAAAAAATATTTTTTCTGCTCATAATGTTAACATCAGTTTCAAAACTAAACATTCTTTAAGATCCTACGTAGTTAATTCAAAAGATCGTATTCCCCCAGAACATAAATTAGGAGTTTATCAAGTCAGTTGCTCGACCGAGGACTGTGGTGCTTTTTACATCGGCCAAACTGGCAGGAAATTTACCACCCGGATCAATGAACATTGCAAGGAAATTGAGAGGACCAGGAACCTTAATCGTTGCCCATCTAGCATAAAATCCAATTTTTCAAGACACATCTATGTTAACAACCACAATTATGATCCCACCTCAGATACTAAATTTTTACATTTCTGTCATAAAGGTAACAAATTGGATCTTTTAGAAATTCTTGAAATTAATAAAGCTACAAACTCAAACAACCCTAGATGCGTAAATGACCAACTTTAACATTCTTCAACTCACTCTTTTAACTCTTTAAACCTTTCTTGAACGCGGATCTTAGTTCCTGATTCTCTCAGCATACCTGCCCTCTTTAAAGCATTGTTCTGTTCTTTAAACATTGTTCTACTTTACTATTAATAACTAATGTTCCTTTTGTGTTCCCGGATCAGAAGACCATTCTCCATAAACTGGCGAATGCCTTCTTGGTCTGTGAACTTTTGGTTTCTGTATTTTTGCCACAGTAACGCCCTCTCTGCTTGATCATGTATACTTCAAGGTTTGCTGTTTTGCCCTCCGTGAAAGAAACCTGTATATGGGCCCTAGAGCTCGGGCCCTAATTCCCACCCATGATTCCAACACACCAACCATTGGTTGACTCGGGGAAGAGAAGAGGAAGATTGCTTTGAACTTCATTTGTCATTCTTGCCTTTTTTGACATTCTGTCATCTGTCAACCTAACCTTAAATTTTTACTCGTGGCCATCAAGTCTGGTTTCATTGAGAAAAAAATTCTTCTAAATCGATAAAATGTTCTCCAAAAGGAAGAAAAATAAATAATTAAAGCCCTATGTGGCACAATATCTATTTAGTTTAAGTTTGGGTCTTAACTGTAACATGTATTTTAGGTAAGACAATGGTATGACAAATTTCTAACAATCAATCTAACTAATCTCTCTTTTTTAGCGAATTTTCTTCTTTTCTTCCTCCTACATTTAATTCTTGATGATAAGATGATACTTTCCTCCTAAGGGTTGAATTTTTCCCCTCCTTAGTGTGGTCTTCGGAACCGAGCTCTGGTGAGTAGGTTTTCATTTGTGGCCGTTGGTTTGAATTTTACTTTTGTGTTGTATTTTATTATTCGAACTTGAATAAGAGTAGATTCTTTTATATGTTCGAAACATGTCGAGCTACCTGAGCTAAATTGCTCAATAAATTAAGTGGAGGAAGACTACAAGACTTTTATTTCACTTCTAAATATATTTTAGTTTTGAATTGCATAATCAAGACCGTTTTAGTCGTTATTTAGAAATAAGTAACCTGTTTGTAATATTAGTTGTATGTATGAAAGGATGGAGGCTTGAAATTAATATAGAAAACACCTTATATATTTTTCATATTTATTACAATTTACACCTGCATTATTGAAGCAAATCAAAATGAATACATGTTTCAATTCATCCTATAGATAGAATCTCGCTACCCTATAACATTTCTATAAAAGTAGTCAATTAATAACTAAGATACCACCCCCTCCTTTATGGTTTTAAGCGATAATAAACTCAATTGTTTATTCCGACCAAATGTCTCAAACTTTTTTACAACGTCTTCTTACCTTTGTAAGTCAACCAAATCATAAATTTTTCGATATTCCTAAAAGTTTTCTGCATCGAAAATAGCACATCCGTGTTCATGTGCAAACTTAACGACTCTGTAACGGATGGTCATGCGTCATATGAAAGTGCTCACATTTACGCGCTGCTACAGATGGCGGTATATATGCGGTATTTGTTACCGTAGACAAAAACAGTATTATACGATTTATTGGCAGACGATATTAAGATATAGAAAATGTGTCAATGTTAAACCGGTGTCAACGTTAGTCCGCATTACCTTATTAACCAAATATTTGTACAATAAAGTAGATTATAGGTTTGTTCTAGCATGAAATCTCGGACGGTTTGAAGCCTCCGGAGTTTGCGCATAGCAATAAAAGCGACGCTTATACCGCTATGCGCAAACTCCGGATGGCTTCAAACCGTCCGAAATGTCCTGCTAGAACAAACTTAATAGCCAAAAGTAAAAAGGTGAAACAATAGGCAGTATTGTTACTTTTTCTTGTTTGTCAAGTCTCAGATTGTAGGGAACATAAAATACTGACGCATTTGGGGTTATACTATGGTGAAAAACAGCTATTGACTGCAGTAATAATAAGTAAGACGTTCCGTTTAAAATAGAATTTTTGCAAGCGAATTGAAGATCTGGCGTTGTTGCTGATACCGTTTTTTAAGTTAGAATGTTCATACAATATCTTGATAATATGTGTTTGGCATTTTACGAATAATCAGCTACTCCTGTATTTTCAACTAACCCGTTATGTGAGTCCCTTAAAAACTTTTAAATGTAACCATTTTAAGGCAGACTGGACTAATCTATCTCACAATTTAAGTTCCTAAAATAAACTGTTCTATGATCTTCTCTAGGTTCATTTGTATGCAAAACTGACACGGATTAAGGCTAAGGCAGACTAGAATAATTGGGAATCTAGATGAATGCATTTATTACAACGCAAAATTTAATGCAATCTATCTGATAGAAAATGTATTTACTTTAGCCCGGAGCAATTGCAGATGCGATTAATCTCGTCTTGAAAATCTGAACTAAATTAAAATCGTTTCCAGGTCCTTTTGTGTCACTCTAGCCCTATAGGAAGTGTAAGGATGTTCTAGAGGTAAAATAAGACAATACTTTCAAATTATCATAATATATTTACTGCGACAAAATTTAAAACACGATGAAATAGTTTAATGAATTCATTAAAATTTGCGTTCAGAAGTCTCGCTAGTGTCGATCCATTTCCGTGGTGACTTCTGCGATACGGTAGATGAAGTACCTACTATCTAATGTTTAAAGTCGGCTTGGTTTATTAACGCGTACTAATTCTAGAATGCCGTGTCGGATTCGATGAGTTCTTTCGGCTAGCTTGTGCAATTAATTAAGCACATCAAAATTATGGGCTTTTATTTCCAATATCGGTTAGAAAATTGTTGGATATTACATGTGACAGGCGAGTGGTCTTTCGATTGGTCAGAGAATACTTCACTGACGTAGCAGCAGCATTTAAAGATCCTTTACAGGCGTAGCCGATTATATCAAAATCGGCCTCTCTTATTGGTCGATCCATCTCGTATTACAGTATGTCTTCGTAATGCAATCAATTTCTCGCAAGAGTTCTCGTGGTGTTGAGGTTTAGATCGTTGGGTCTCACCTGGAAAACACGGGTTCGAACCACGTTGCTTTTTTATTTTTTTTTAAAGATGTTTCTAAATGGCATTTTTCTTGATTTTGGGTATGACTTGGGTAAGATTCGGTTAGCACCTAGTTGTGTCCTTTTCTTGAGCTCCCGTAGCGAGCGGAGGGCTATGCGGATCGACCAATGGGAGAGGCCGATTTTGATATAGTCTGCTACGCCTCTAAAGGATCTTAAAATGCGTAACAGCAATGGTTGGTCTCGAATCGAAATTTAATTAATTTAACTTTTTGTGAGATTTTCAGCCGACCAATTTTTGGAGTTTCAGGCCTTACCTTTGGTTAGTTGCTTGTTAGTGCCAGGAGCTCACCACTCCTTAATGGGATTTTGGTCCTGCTTTTGTCAGGAGTTGACTTTGGGTTTTTAGTGTCGTCCATTTTGAGAAATAGATCCACGTGAATAGCCCCTAATTTCGTTTCAATTTTCCATACAGAGGCTTTCTCGTCCAACTTTTGAAGCAATCTAGCGATTTCAGCGTCGAGTAGATAACATGCCCTTCACAGGTAAAATATTGAATTTCTTTGTTCTCTGATTTTTCCTTGATATATTATTTTAACGGCACTGATTGTAGATGTTCTTTGGTTATGACTTATATACGAAACCTTGAATATATTGATGTTTTACAACGGTTGGATATGGAGCGTCAATAAAATAATAACTTTTCGATTTACTTTCAAAATTAACTTTCTAAACTATATTTCTTAACTGTCTTTCATTTCAAGTATTAGGAGAACAGAAGCACATGAGCCAGGCTACATGTGCGATGTGCTGAAAGCCCGGCCAATCACAGTGCTTGGACACGGTGGGCGGGGCCTGTTAAGGGATCTGGTCCGCCTATATATAAGCAAAGTACGCGAACTGGATGTATATGATTTCAGGCCACCAAAGCATCCGTGTCTCCGCAGCCGGTACCGCGCGGCTCGTCCGGCATGCTCTAATACCATTGCAGCTTACTTAAACAGACTCATTGAGTTGAGTCATTACTATTTACTTTAGTTTACCTTTTGTTTCTAAGAATCTATGTTGTACAGTCAAAACGTCTTTTTATGTTATGACCTCCTGCTCCTAGTGAGCATTTAAGCAGGGTTTTTCGCAGTTTTTCCCTGCATTAATTACGAACTAATCATTTTTTCAGCATGCATTTAAATATCTCTTAGCTTTTTTGCTAATAATATCTCGCGAGGACTTTGACGGGGATTCCCAAATAAAGTATAGCACTCACAGCAGAACCACATACCTAGTAGCTTAAGTTAGGTTAAGACCAACCCCCCATGGGGTGCGCCTAGCTGCTGGCCACTAGCGCTGATATAACACCGCTTGGCATAACAGCAGTTCTTAGTCTCACGTATGCATGCTTAAACTAGGAGATGTAGCTTACACAACAATAATGTAAAATAAAGAATATATTGATGACAGATATTTTGAAAGGTCGGAAAAGAATTTTTAGCAGAGATGAAACCAACTCTCAACTTTGTCCGAAAACAAAAAATATGGTTACACCAAAAGGGTGGAGGGACGTCCATGCAGGTGATAGATGTCAGGCAAAATCAAATATCACAGTATTATTCAAATTTTCAGCCGCTAGAGAAATCACACCACTCTTAATAATGTAATTTTATAATCGTCTACCCTTCGAGATTAGCGCGTCATTAACAAAAGTTTGGAGAATAGCATTACTGGAAAATTGGTCGTTGAAATTATTTTTTTTATGAATATATTGGAAACATTTTCTACAAACATCTTAAGCGGAATAATGTAGTAGTTTCAGTGATACTTATGTAGATGGATACCCAACATATCTTACTTTACAAGTGAGTCAATTGTGTAAAAAGTTGAATTTAATCCAGGCGGATGTTTCCGCTTTCAAACCCTTAAAGACAATGTGGAAAATGGGAGTAATCAGTTGGAAAATATCGCACCGAATCATTATCCAGAGAAAAATTGGCACCGAATCTGACGCCATTGACAATGGTTTTCGTGTATGTGGTTTGTTCCCCTGGAATATCGACGCTGTAGATTACTTGTTAGGGGAAAATGTTTAGAAAGTAGTAACGCATTAATCGAAAAATCACTTAACTATGAAAAGTTTAAGCAGATGGTGGGGCAACAAAAGTTAGTTCAATTTAAAGTAAAGAATGTCACATACGAGAAAAATGATTCCGTAATTTTGTACGAATTACATAATTTTTTTGCAAATCAAGAAAATAACGATGTTATAGACATGTCTAATGAGACAAGCCAATATATTTAGCAAGAGACCCCCAAAATACCACTTGGACAACCACATAGAAATTGTTGAAACTAATGATTTAAGTATTAATATAAACAAGCCTAAAGCTGCAGAAGAAATTGCTCAAAAGTGTCATATTAAAGATCTTCCAATTATTGTTGTCGCTCCCGCAACTAATGAAGATGTTCAGCAAGAAGTGACTATTAGTTTCTTACAAAAAATTGCACTACATTGATAAAACAATATCTTACCTGGCCTGTTACATCACTGCGAAAAGGATGTAAAAATTTGGAAATAGGAATGGCAAAACATACAAACTGAAAAAAAGCGTGGAAAAACAAAGGTAAGAAGAAGTGAAGAAAGAAAGGAAGAGGTCTAAACCAGCTAGAGCGAAAAAAACGAGTGCAAGTAAGGTAAAGGAAACTTATAATAGTAAAAAAAATCAAAATTATATCTGACGAAAAGCTAACATATGTGATCAGACTGTTACAACACAAGACACGATTGGATAAGACAAGTACACAACAAATTAAAAATGTTGGGCTAACTCAACCTTTTTCGCTAGAAAAAGGAACCAGGGGAATCAATAAGGAAACCATTAATTCTTAACGATTGCGATCTAAATATTCAGAAACAAAAATCACCTTTCTTGAAACATCTCCGTCAACAAATAGTGACAATGTAGTGAAAAAACAAATCCGTTTGGCTCAAGATGATATTTGTGATATATCCTCAAATTTTGAAAAGAATCAGAAGGCAGTTTCAGGTTTTTGTTGTCTCTGCACTATCAACATTACTCCAACGTATACTAACATGAAATGTTTCTCTTGTATCCGGAAATTTAATTTCAATTGTTTAAGGGGATTTATCAGTGAGACGAGATTCCGACGGCGTGCCTTTCTAGCAAAGGCCAGCTACTCTTCGTTCTCTGTCTAGGCACCGCCCACCGGTTCGATTTAAGTTGTGCGAAAACAACACTGCATTTTACGTTACGTCAGCGTGGCAGTCACCGTCGGGCCGTCGACAAGCACTTTACGTGTGGTTGGAGACGGACAGCATCAACAGTCAGGGATAATATGAAAAACTCAAACGAAAAGAAGAAAAAAGTAAAATAATTAATCCCAGGAGAACGGGAAGAGCTACTGGGTCGAAATTTTTATGGTAGGTGCGCCTCATGGCGGGCTACCTTTGACCATATGGGGGACCGGGGCTCTAATTTAACGGTTATTTTTTGGAAAACCCCGTTGAATCGGGGGGAGGAATTATGCCCCCACCTCCCCAGATACCCAAAAATGTTCGAAAAAATGGGAAGAAATTGAAAAAAGTAAAACATTGTTCGGAAACTTATAAAGTATTATAAAACGAAATAAGAAAAAAAAATAATTAAAAAAAAGGAAAGTTAGACACGCGGTTTTAGGTGAAAAAGGGGCGAAGGAGTTCAGCTACGAGGTCGGGGATGGCAAAAAGGGGGAGAAAAAAATACTTTATTAAGAAAATAAAAGTTTAAATGGGAAAAAATTGAAAAAAAAAGTAAAAAATTGTTCCGAAAGTTTTTAAAAGTATTATAAAATGAAATCTGAAAAAATACTTACAAAAAAAACTTAGAGAAACGCGGTTTTCGGCGAAAAACAGCAAAGAAGTTCAGGTCGGGGATGGCAAAAATGGAAAGAAAAAAATTATGTATTAAAAAAAAAGCAAAAAAAAAATAAAAAAAGTTTCGAAACCGGGAGCAAAATTTGGAAAAAAAGCTAAAAAAATAATAAAAACTCAATTCCCAATATATTTCAGAAGTTTCACTTTAGTTGTGTGCTTCTAAAGCGTTCCTTTTTTTTTTCTCCTGTTCTAGTTACCCTCCGATCCGAGCCCCCCTGTGGTTTGTCTATAAAATAAATGATCTGCATTGGCTCCAGGACGAGAACCGAGTGTCCCTAACTAAAATTCCTTGTCATACAATACAATATCCAGTATTTTAGTGAGTAAAGATTAAGGTAGATGCGTATTGTGCGTAACCTTATCATATAACACACTAACACACAATGCACAACACACTTCTATTTAAATATAATAAAGATATTTGAGAGAGTAAATGTGATTAGATGATTATAAAAAAAATGCCAATAAGTTACGTTAGTCGGTATAATAATATAATCTATAAAAGTATTGCATTATTTAACTCATAACAATTGTTCCTACTCGGGAACAGATGGCTAAATGTGCTAAGCACAAGGCCAAAAAAATGGAAGGAAAAAATGTGTCGTAGGTCGATTAAGACACTTTAAATTATTCTAAAATAATGATTGATATTGACTTAAAAACAGTTAATAATACTTCGAAAATTTATCAATGTATGTATATCACGTTACAACAAACATTTTACAAATTTTTTATTTTCGTAAATAGACCGGACCGTCCGGACCAGTGCCACACCTTGTATATAGCTATTTTTATTCTTTTTAACATATTTTATAATAACATAACAAATATCATACGTTTTCTACAAGAAATCCTAATGGAGTCCGTAACAGAAAATACCAATATTGCCTTTTGGTTGCTGTTCTTGTATTTGGTAGAAATAAGTGTGATTTTGCTTTAATTACGACTTTCCATTATGTATTGTAGCAAATGTAATTTTTTTCTGCTGAATTGCCTCTTCTGGAGTCATCTTTTCCGCTGTCGAAGAACACTTATCCTCGAGTATAGCGTCATCTTGACTTGCCTGGACTACCTGCCAAAACGCAATTATCTATATCCACAAACAAACAGCAATACATTACTTTTTTATTTATGTTGGTTTCGTATTGTGATATAGCTATTGGTTCTTTTCCTGTACCATATCTTGTAGCAGTGCTTTCCATAAATTGGGAATATAATACTATATTATATACCTAGGTTGAGAAGTAAGCCATTATTTACCGAGCACTTTTATATCCTGAGGTGCCTAGCGCCGAAGGATATAATGTGCGAGGTTAATAATGGCCTTCTCAACCGAGGTATATATAGAATTTTTTTTACTACTAACATGATAAATCACCATTATTTACTCCATTCCTCAAATGAGAAGTAACATTTCTCACCCTAGGTAAATAATAATATTAAAAAAAAACCTAGGTCAATAATGAAACGGAAACGGAAAATGTCAAAATGTCAAACTTGTTAGTTTGAGAACTAGTTGTCATTTCGGATTATTTGAAAAATGAGTAGGAAATGATTAATTTCAAAATCTAATCACTTCAAATAATGATAAGGATTGTATCAGTGCTATTAGTAAAAAAATTATATACAGTATAACTCACTTTTCATGACTCCCCATAATAATCTTAATAATAATGCGATTTTGTCAAAATTTAGATGGAAAGAAGGTACTTTGTATGTATGGAGCTGTCAGGAGATTATGTTACGATATCTGTCAATTAGACAACTGAACTTCCAGGCTACTTGATATTTCGAACTATTTGAAAAATAAGTAGAAAATGACTAATATAAAAATCAAATCGAATCAAATATGGTAATATATCAGTGTTAGTAGTAAAAAATAGTATATTATATACCTAGGTTGAGAAGTAAGCCATTATTTACCGAGCACTTTTATATCCTGAGGCGCATAGCGCCGAAGGATATAATGTGCGAGGTTAATAATGGCCTTCTCAACCGAGGTATATATAGAATTTTTTTTACTACTAACACTGATATATTACCATATTTGATTCGATTTGATTTTTATATTAGTCATTTTCTACTTATGTTTCAAATAGTTCGAAATATCAGGTAGCCTGGAAGTTCAGTTGTCTAACTGACAGAATAAATTTAATAATCTCCTGACAGCGCCATACATACAAAGTACCTTCTTTCCATCTAAATTTTGACAAAGTCGCATTATTAATAAGAATACTATGGGGAGTCATGAAAAGTGAGTCATATTGTATATAGTTTTTTTTACTAGTAGCACTGATACAATCCTTATCATTATTTGAATTGATTAGATTTTGAAGTTAATCATTTCCTACTCATTTTTCAAATAATCCGAAATGACAACTAGTTGTCAAACTAACAAGTTGAAACTTAAATGACATTTTCCGTTTCATTATTGACCTAGGTTTTTTTTTTAATTATTTACCTAGGGTGAGAAATGTTACTTCTCATTTGAGGAATGGAGTAAATAATGGTGATTTATCATGTTAGTAGTAAAAATAGTATATTATTTTATATGGAGGAAAAGTGATACTTTTCATGGCGCGCTCGTGTTTAACAGCCGAACGGAGTGAGGCTTGTAATAGAGAGCAAGCCATGAAAAGTAATTTTTCCTCCAAATAAAATATGCTGTTTTTTCTTCAAATGTCGACAAATTAATGCAAAAACATCTCTTTTTAATAGTAATAATATCTAATTATTATTAAAGATAAATGGGTTCGCAAGGCGGCTTAGACCACGGTCGTAGGTGGCGTTGCTTAGACCGGTGTCGATGAATTTAACATAAAGCTGTCAGTGGACACTATCAACAATAATTATTTTTTTAAGATGGCGTCTCCGATTGCGTTTTAATTCCGTATTGATAAGCAGTTATTGAGTAAGTTCGATTAAATAATAACCAATTTGTTCCTAAATTAGTGATTTTTAGAAATGCAGTCACAAATTGAGTGATAAATACAAATTGTAGTTTAATAAATCTTGAGTTGTTGACGCTTATTTTGTTGTCTGTTTGTATTGTATCTATGTTGCTATGACAACACTTTTACCTCCGCCGGCGGAAAAGTGAAAAGTAAAGCTCCGGCGGAGGAAAAACGAAACTTCACGGCCGCCTACACAGTCGAGTAATGACGGATTTACTGACGTTTGAAGAAAAAAAATATTTTCACAGGATTCTCACAGCGTTTTTCTTAATTTACATACAGCTCCAAAATTGGAGGCTGCCAATGGGAATCTTCTTTCCTGCATCCACAATGGATTGCCAGACTGCTGCCTCGTGTCCCTTCCCATTGTTAAAATTTGTTCCCCTGACTTTGCAAGTTCTGCTAGAAATACTTTCTCTTTAGTTTTATATTGTTCTTCTGTTAGATCAGGTTCAGCGTTAACCCTGGGTCCATAATCACTATCTGGAGGATGTGTTTTCGTAGCCTATCTGAAAAATAATCTTTTTCCTTTAATTTTGTATCGTCTTATTTTCAGTTTCTCATCAAATCTCTTTGTGTAGGCTTTAGGAGTTACCTTTCCAATAGCCTTTCCTATGGTAAGATGGTAGTCACAACAGCATAAATTAAAATAAATTGCGGCAGCTTCGCATCTGCTCTGATAAGATCCCTTTTTTGCTAAAATCAATTATTTTTCCCCCGACACATTTGCAATTCCCGGAACACCTATCACGTATCACACCTATCTCTAATTGTTTTAGAAATATTGACAGTTGACAATCGGCCATGTACCAAGTTTGACCGCCTGTAAACTCTAAACGGCTAAAGATAGAGCAAAATGGTTTGCACTTTTCTATCTTGGTTTTTCATAAGCTATTGTTTGACACTAACTTTTTATTTAACCACAGGTTAAATTTGACCGGAACTTTTTCACATCTGGTTAAATAAATATAAAGTTAGCGTTAAACGATAGCTTATGAAAAACCGAGATAGAAAAGTGCAAACCATTTTGCCCTATCTTTAGCCGTTTAGATTGTACAGGGTGTCCCAAATTCGAGCCTCATCATTGGGATCTCGGAAACTAGAAGAGATACGAGGTCGGTTAAATGGAGGCAAAGTTGCGCAATTTGATGCTGATCAAAATGCCATCTTAAAAGTTTAAAAATTCCGGATACTTACGAAAATTTTTGGAAAAAACCGAATATTCGCGATTTCATTTTCATTTTTTTATGACTCTATTTGAATAGATGTAACAAAATAAATTTCACATTCTCATTGCTACTTTTTTTGTTCTACAAGATGGTGTTATCAGATTTTTAAACCGACGCGCGACGTTTCGTCTTTGAGCTGCCATCATCAACTTTGTTTTTTTAAATACGGCCCTGGATTTTTTATTACGGATTTTAAGAGCATCTTAAGTCCCAAAACCAATGATGTATCGCACTTATTCGATAAAATTCATTTTAATGGTATTTTCCATAAGACCTCATGTGTTAGAGAGAGACAGAAAACATGGTTTTGGTAAGATTTTACCAGGAAATCATTAAAATGATTTTTGCGAATCACTGCGAGACATCATTGGTTTTGGGACATTAGAAGCTCTTAAAGTCCGTAATAAAAAATCCAGGGCCGTATTTAAAAAAACAAAGTTGATTATGGCAGCTCTAAGACGAAACGTCGGTGTGAAAATTGATAACACCGTCTTCTAGAACAGAAAAAGTAGCAATGAGAATGGGAAATTTATTTTGTTATATCTATTCAAATAGAGTCATAAAAAAATAAAAATGAAATCGCGAATATTCGGTTTTTTCTAAATATCTTCGGAAGTATTCGGAATTTTTTAAGTTTTAAGGCGCCATTTTGATCAGCATCAAATTCCGCAACTTTCTCTCTATTTAACCGACCTCGTATCTCTTCTAGTTTCCTAGATCCCAATGATGAGGCTCGAATTTGGGACACCCTGTACAGGCTGTTAAGCTTGGTAGATGGCCGATTTTCAACAGTGGATTTTTCGGTATGAACATTATTCACTAAATATGTCTAGAATTTTATGCAGAATCTAAATGTGCAATAATATACAAGGCATTCCATAAAAATAAGTCAAAAAAAACGAACGACAGGATTTTATAAAGCACCCTGTATAATTGAAAATATTTTGACAATATGCACCACAACATATCTTACAATTTTTGTATTTATTTTTTTTTATCCCTATAGTTAAGAGAGATACAGGACTTTGTTTCACTAATGGACCACCTATATCTGGGAAAAGTTTGAGCAGCGGCTAAATATCATTTAGAACAAAGTCACAAAATAAATATTAATACCAAATATTATATTTCTGGAAACTGGTTTCGCCCAGCGAGCGATCGCCCGACTGGCCGAAGGTCAGGTTGTAAACGACAGACACACAGCACGTGGCCTCGCGCCGCTGCCAGCTTTTACCAGAAGAAATAATTCTAAATAAATTCATGTGTTTGCGCGACAAGGGGGCGTGTCGAATCAGCGATTTTGGCTCAAAATCTTTATTCCAGGATTATGGACCAACTGTTTGATGTAAAATTTATTTCCTTTTATCAATATGTCTAAATTATGATCCACTAGGGCAGTACAGACTTATTTTTTTTGTTATTTTTTTCCCGTAATATATTAAAAATTAAAATTAAGATATTCAATTTTTTATCACTGTACTGCCCTAGATACAGTAATTCTAAACGAGTTTTATACTTGGCTGTTTTTCACTATTATGCATATTAACGAAGAAAATCGGGAACGAAAAAAATACTGCTGATGAATCCCCTTAAGGAAGCATTTTAATTTGCCACCAATTCTGGAAACATTCATATGTAAGGCCTGTTATGCAAAATGATTTCCATTCGCAAAAATATTAAACTCTACTTTTACTTATTAAGTTTATTTTTGCCTTTTTCTATTAAAAATATATAATATAATTAATTATGATCTAATTTTTTGTTTAGTTTTTATACTTACATTTATGCGCTTTTGTAAAAAGTTTTTGTTGCTGTACCTAAGTAGGCATCATATTTAAAATTTGAATATAGAGGCTTACCTACCTAGCTATAATAACTATTTTGTAAATTTTAACATTTGTCTGAAATTATGCTGCTTATTTAACACTATGTTTGTTCGAATTTAAATAAATAATTTTGTGAAATGTAATAAACCTACATCCACACTATATGTGCCAATAACTGTATGATCAAGTGCCAATAATACTAACCAAGATGCCAATAACTGCGATAATTTAGTATTCTCAGTTTAAGATATATTTTAAAAATAAAAGTATTTCGTTTCCATAGTTTAATCCCTAAATCTTATGGCAATATATAGTGCTATACAGATTATAATAAAAACTGATATTGCTTAAAGTGACAATATCTATATAGTTTACTCTAAACCTAAGCAACTATTTTATGTGTCCTAACATGTACAAAAAATATCTTCTTTCGGCGGATTAGGATTCATATTATTGCTTCTGCTATTACTGAGTTATTCCAATAAAACCCATATAATTGCTTACTATTACTTAAAAGTTTATATTAATTTAAACTACTTTGGACTAGAGGTATATAATATGTTTTTCAAATAAATACATAGAAATTGTGCACTGAATAAGCTCTTGTAACAAATGCATCCATTAAGATTTTCTTCCATGAATTACGTCAGCCATAATCCGAGTTAGTTTTGCATACAAATGAATCTCAGGAACATCAGTGAATCGTTTATTATGCGAATTTAGTGCAAGATAGACTAGCCTGGTTTACCTAGTAGAGGAGATGCCTAAAGCGTCTTTAAGTGACTGAACTGAAACTGGCTTAGGTTATTTTAATCTTGCCTTTTAATTAAAAATCGTAAGTTTTGAAATAGTCTATCGAGGAAGTACAAGAGCTGAACTTGTTTTATGACTCGAAGAAAAGTTCTCTCTTATAATAAAATTGAAATGGGTATTGGCGTAACTAATATAATTTAACATAATGTTTGTGGTGATTTATCTTTTATACCTACAAAAGTGCAACTATTTTTACCTAATTTTGTTTTATAAACTAATAGTTTTTCGTACAATTTTGTTTTAAAGGAACGCGATATTTAAACACAATTAATTAATACCCTTGATTCGATAACTTTATTTAAAAAATTTACATTTAATTTGAATTTCTTTAAAATTAATTAAAATTAAGACGCCA
>MU190526.1:17401-42218 GCA_016904865.1 Pissodes strobi
TCTGTCGCTAAGTTTTCTTTTTACAACCCAAAACGGTTTATATCGACAAAATGGAGAGTACGAAACTTTCTTATTTTTAGTGAATTAACATTTTATGATGAACTTTTAAATTTTCACAAAGAAAACGCTTTTGTTTTTTTAAATTTTTTCTTGTGATTATATCATTTTGATATAATTTCACCTATTATTAATTTCCCTTTTACCGTTTCAGAGCTTTGTCGAATTATTGTTGTGGCCTTTGTATTAGACGACGGTGTTCCAACGGTTTTCTTGTTCTTGAGTCTTTGGTATTTTCTTTTTCATTTATCCGCATTTTACTTATATCTTTCGGATTTTTGTGTCACTGCGATGATTTTTTTGTCATGTTTTCTTTTTAATTTTTTTACAATAAAATTGTTTTTCGAAATATTCTTGCAGTAGGTTTAGGAACAATTTCTTGAGCAGCATTAGGTTCTCTCCCTACTTCGTCGTTGTCTGAAATGGTGGGAGTATTTTGCTCTAACCTTTTCTCTTCATCTAACTGTTATTATATTTTTTTAGCATGACGATGATACGCTGTGCTCCACTTTGTTCTTTGCTGTTTTTGTTCTCTCTTAGTCATGTCGCCTATTTTTTTAATTTTTTTTCTCTCCCTGCGTTTACGGCTTCGTAGTTTTTCTGCTTCTTTCATTTGAGCGAGTTTTTCAGAATTACTTCTAATCCTTTCTCTCTGCTTTCGTTTCCTTTCAGCAGCATTTTGTCTTTGCTGATCAATCGATTTTGGCTTTTTCTTTAGTGATATTTTAAAACTTGACTTTTTCGACAATTTTTTGTTTGATTAGAACTGGAAGGCACAGCTTTGTCGCTAGTCTCAGCCATTATCTAATCGAACAGAAAAGTATAACTAGTATCAATATAAATAACACCACTCGTTTATTCTAAATTTTGACCGTCACAGTGCAACCCTCAAGACCGTCACAGTAGTCCTCAAGACCGTCACAACAACCATTGTGCATTTTGTGACGGGCTTGAGCTCGGTCTTGAGTGAAACTTTCTGTCACGGTCTTGAGTACCAGACCCATAAAATAAAAAAGTCCGGGAAACTAAGCACTGCATTATCAGTTTGAGGTTATGGGTACAAAATGGCTTAATATACCCTAAATTTAAGCGTAATTTGACATACTTGTATCATTATTTTACTCTAAAAAATGCCTGACGGTTTTTAAATAATAGAAGGACCCAAAACAAAAACTTACCCGTTAAAAATTTCTAATAATTAAAATAATAAGGGATTTGACACATACTCTCTCACAGCAACCAACACGAACTAAAAACTATTAATCACATATGACAGCAACTCAATAGCTCCTCTTGCGGTCGAATGGCGATGTATTAAATACCATGTAACGGTCTTGAGTTAAAATCGAGGCACATAGTTATACTTGTCACAAAGATTCTGGATTACTTTTTTAAAATTTGGAAGCGTCCCTGGTAATATAAAATATCAAAACATATTATGGTAAAACAAATAAATAACCTGGTGACTTTTAGGAAAAAATACAGCTTGTTAAACATATAAAAGCATAGCAAGGGACACGTGACGGTTTTAAGTTTTACCTAGTTTTCTTTACATTTTTAAAAATGTTGGTACTCTGAACTGTTTTTTTTAGTGTGTTAATTAGACGGGGCTGAACTCGACACAAATCAATAAAAAAAAATAAAAATTTGCATTTGTAAGGGTAATTTTAAGGGACATAAATCGACCATACTCGTGAGAACGGCCCAGTTACAGGCTGAACGGCTAATTTTATTGCCTATTATTCTAATCCTTATTAAAAACTGCCTACATGTTTACAACATTTTTCAACTTTTACCCTGGTACTGTTTTTATTTTAAATTGTGTTTTTAAAAGTTTGCAAAAATGTTGTGAATTTTTTGTATTTTTCGCATTAATGTATGAATTTATATATTGCCTTTCAATCCCCTGTAATTTAAGCCTAGTTATTGCAATTTTTTGTTCGTCTATCCGTTTCGCTAACAATGCTATTGTTTCTATTCGTTCTAGATAATCTGAAATATACGTTATTCCATGATAATTTGGGACTGCGTCCATTCCTGCCATTATATTTCCTGAAGGAGTTGCGCTAGCGCTAATGTCTGCGGCCGTCTTTTTTCCTTCTTCTTCACTTCCCATTGTACTTTATTTAAATTTGACATATGTTTAAAATATTTTATTTCTTAATTTTTAATTCTTAGTTACGATTTTTTTGGCGTTGTGTGCTAAAATGATTAAAATTGACTAGTATTGACCATATTTTTCTATGGAAACCCCACAACCATCTGTCACTATTTGTCGCGACCTGCCCGTGAAGTTGGTTGAGATGGTGTCTATTTTTGCGAGCGGTTACAAAAATGACGTATAGGGAGGTTTTCGGGCAGGTGACAAGTTGATTGGCTTAGTGGATTCGCTTCACTTTTGTATTAAGAATGTGTATATCTGCCGCGGTGGTTGATAAGGAAAGACTTCTAAGTAATTAGCATAAATGAGATTTATTACATATGGATGAAATAGGTTTACAAATCTTAATAAACGTTACGAGTTCCATATGAGTCGGTAAATGGTATATAGGCACTGGAGGTAGAAAGAATATCGGTCAAAGGTTATTACAGGTTATGAATGCACATAGTCTGATCAGTAACTGACTTATTATAGTTAGTTAAATATCATGTCTCCTTACATATGGTCACTAAGATCACTAAACACATTATTTGCAACCGGGTGCAGCCTTTCCGAACGTACGAGTTCTTGCCCTAAACTGTAGTTAATTTCGAAGATAATTTACGGGATAACTGATAGTTGGTCATGTATTTCGCTACTGAGTATGTTACTAGGACATCTACTTCCGATGCCTTTCAACTTTGCAAGTTTTATGAAATATGAAGTTAAATTAATTCTGGCTTTTCACTGAGTATATATAATTCATTCGCAATTTAGCACGTTGACTTTGAGATGAGAATAACTATTTAAAAGTAACCTTAGAGAGAGACTTACTTTGAAAAAAATATTTATAATACGGACCTAAAAACCCTCGCATCCCTTAAAATCGAGTAGTCCCAATAATCGGCAGAGGCCCCCACGCCGCCCGATAGTAATACTGCACTTGTAAGGGTTTCAAAATCCGGGGATATCTCAGCAATGGCTTACTTTTTTTGAAAGAAATTTTTACGAGCTTATATATAAAGGTCTGCTGGATATCTATAAATATGTTAAAATATAATTTATGACCTATTATTACTATTTAACGCTGTTCGAATTTGGCAATGTTTGATTAACAAATTAATATTTTTCTGGAAATTTTTTAAACTTTTCATATATTTACAAACATGTGTCGATGCTTTATCTATAAAAAAAAATCTTGGCAAAAAGTGCAACGGTTTTCAAATCAAAGCTGGATTCCTAAACCCCTAAAATGCTATTTTCGCATGTCCGTGAAGTGGAGCAATCCCACCGATATACGAAGCTCGCTCCATTGGCTGACTCTAGCGATCCGCGGACCTCCCTTTCAATCGTGGGCATCCCGTCCGAGAGTCGCGTAGCCTCGAACGGGCCACCCGTTCATGATGGCCACCGTGTCCAGTAGGTAACAGCACATGAGAACTGTGCGTTGTCTAGGTCCAAACAGAGGCAATGACCGGAGGCCAGCATGGATCTCGACTAGCTCCTCCTTTTGATCCTTCTTTTCCGGGGGCACCCCAAGATTTTCCCCTCCTCTGAAAGGGAACTGAAACTCATTATGTAGTAGAGGGACTAACGTTATTAAAGCGGAAACACCAACCAATACAACTTATTTCTCCATGTTCTCCAAGTTCTACAGTTCCAAGATATATAGTGAAAACAGATAGCAAGATATACCCTTCTAAAGTTCCAAAGTTCTACAGTAAGAGTTTTAAAGTCATAGGAGAAGAAATAGTTATCCCAAGATAGTAAAATTATACATAGAAAAAGTTAAAGTTAAAGTTATATACTCAGTTAATAAATTGCTTAAGTCGTACAGAAAAGTTTCTCAATCAAACCAATATCTTAAAATTTTGTAACCGCAGTTAAGTTATCTCCAAAAAGCTGATGTATCTCTCTAAGCTTACTTTAAATCGTTATTCTCATCTTAACAGCTGGGTTTGTATAATATATGTGTGTAATGCTATTTAATTACCTATCCGCTATTTTTTTTCGAAGAAGTTTTGCTCGTGTTACTTTATTGCGACGCGGACGCGACGGAGCAAGTAACTTTATTTCCAAGTGGAATCAATCAAGTAGGATTAAAGAGAGGTTTTTAGAAAAAAAATAAAAATTGGCTTACAACTGTTGTAAAATTTCAGTGAGTGTAGTGAGCGGTCCAAAAGACGGAGAACAACAAAACCACTCCAAGAAAATTCAACATCACAGGAGTTAACTTATGCCGCTTTAATGAGCTACAGATGTGATTACTTATCCGCATCGAAAGTTCTCAAATTTATTAGTAACGAACCCGAGCAAGCCAAAATTTTTGAAAACAAAAACAATCAAGATAATTTACATTTAGAGTTAAATGCTGATGGTTAGCTCAATAATAAATTGTAGAAGCTAATTTGCCTAAGCATCAGTAAAAATTATCAAAACGCAAGGGGGACAAAAAAATTGCAACTATATCCTTCGTACGAGAAAGCTTTGGAAGCCCAAAAAATGTTCTGAATTAGGGCTGGGCGATTATTGAAAGTAATAATCAATGTTCGATTATTTGTAATAATCGATTCTTCTCAATCAATCGTTTAATCGATATAATCGCTTAATCAATATAATCGAAATAACCGATTAATCGAAACAATCAATTAATCGATGTCATCGATTAATCAAAATAATCGATTGATCGATATTTTCTGAAATATTAAGCGATTAGTCGATTAATCGAGAATGTTTTAAAAGTTAATCGGATAATCGATTATTTTGCCCATCCCTAATCGCATAAGGTAAGTGAAACTGAAGCTGAAACTTAGGTAGAATCATTAATGCGCCATACTGGTGCTAAGACTGATGTTATTACAAAAAGAGGTAATAAATACTTTGGCTGAATCAGCAGATAAAATTTATAATTTAGTGTTAATTTGAAAATATGGCTGTACCTCCGGACAGTCAGATTATAAGCAAGTGTTTTTGAATAACACCTGCACTGATGCTTCTATATATTTTTACTAGTTTGGTAATTATTAGATCATTTTTTAAAAATAGCGATAACTCTGAAATACTTTGATGGCAAAATTGCAGGCTGTCATCAACGCGTTTCTGTCGTCCAATTAACATTCATTTTCCTCATTAGACACCTGAATTAAAGTTATAAAAAGACAAAATTAGGATCATCAAATTAAAAATTTTAAACCTTTTTTTTAAAACGAAGGAACCCTTAATTTTCTTAAACGGTTTAAGAACATACAAATTAATGATTTATATACATGATTTTTATCGTTAGTGATAATTGATACACCTTATATATAAATATAGATGATCCAAAAATTCAACAATAAAGCACCTTTGTCTAAAACACGATATTTTAAACGTGTAATTACTTAATAACTTTTATGTCTTATTTCTGTTAAACCTTATTATGGTCAGCTTTCCTAGAAATTCGACCAGTGTGCGTCATGTCAAAAGTCGCCTGCAAGTTTCCGCGCGGGGAAGGAGGCACACCCGTTGACGTGCCGCCGCGGAGAGTGAACCTTCTTATCGTATAGTTAATGTTCGGTTAATAACTAAGCTCCTAAACTAATGTTGGTACCGGACTTGCATACACCAACTTTCCTTGAAATATGTTAGAGGAAAGAAGGTGAACAGTCAATCATCCACAATTTTCTTCCCTTAGGACTGGGATTTTTTTCAAATTTATATGACTCTAACTTAGAGATATACCCTATTAATCAAAAGATCACCATCTTAAAAAAATCATCTAAATCTGATTAACCAGTAAAAAGATATGCGTGGTATAATCGGTTAACAGTCGAAAACAATTAATCATCCACTATTTTCATACCCTCGGGATTGATTTTTTTTTCTGAAATTCAAATGGGATCAACTTAGAGGTACATCCTTCAGAGTAATAACCATACCACATTTCATTCCGATCGGGTAACGGGAAGTGGGGGAAAAATCAATCATCCCCTATCTTCCTTACTCGAGGGATGAAATTTTAATGTTTTTGTCAAATGCAAATTTGACCCACTTTAGGGTATACCCTAGCGAATAAAGAAAGAAGCATAAAGATGGTATAACCCAATACATAGTTATTCGGTGAACCGGTAAAAATTCCGTGGTGATAAATCAATCATCTCCTATTTTTATACCCTTAGAGATGAAATAATTTTTTTGGAAATACCATCTTTGAGGTATATCCTATCGAATAAAACAAGAATGATTCAAATCGGCCCACCCTGAAAAAAATATATGTGGTTGTTTGCGTGTGTGTGAACTATAATACACTGGTTTGTTAACTTTATATGAATCTATTCTTCACAACAAATCATAACAATAATGAAAATAACTTAACAAAGAAATGCCGATATTTTCTTCTGACGTCTAATTTGTTCTTCTGTCTCCTCGGTAACCGCCTCGTCGCGTAGCATTGTCAGTCGGTGGCACAACAGGTACAAATATGCCCCCGGCCTTGGAAGGCTCAACTTACAACACGGGTAGAGGGCAAAGCCTAATTATGGCTCTACTGGTTACACCATCAGCAGTCTTCAGATTAGATACACGTGAGACGCCGTCATTTCCTTTAACAAGACTTAAAATTCGGCCTAGTTTCCATTTTGAAGGTGGACGATTATTGTCTTTGATTAATACTAATTGCACCATGGTTTGTTTTCCATTTGGATCTCTGTTGAAGCCCGCCAATGTATTCACGACTCCAACTAGCCCAAAAGTGTTCATAAAGCTTTTGAAGTAGCTGGTACTGGCTCAAACGGTTTTCTTGAAGATGATTAACTGAAGGCTCAGGTAAGGCTTCAGTCGGTTTTCCGATGAGAAAATGGGCCGGTGAGAGGCAGGTTGAATCATCGGGATCGTTTGTCAAGGGAGTAAGAGGACGGGAGTTGAGCACGGACTCGATGCGAATGATCAGCGTTTGGAAATCAAAGAAAAATAGGTTAGTGCTGCCTAGAACGCGTTTTAAATGTTGTTTAAAACTTTTGACGCCCGCCTCCCAAATTCCCCCGAAATGGGGAGAGTTTGTTGGTATAAAATGCCATTTCATACCTAACTTAGCCACTTCATTACATATGTCGTTTTCATTGTCTTTAAGAAAGTTAAATAGTTCTTGCAAAACACGATTAGCTTTGACGAAGTTCGTCCCATTATCCGAATAGACTTCGGATGGTTTACCACGTCGACTAATGAATCGATTGAAAGCCTGAAGAAAGTCTTCAGCGCTTGGTGATAATACGATTTCTAAATGTATAGCACGGGTGCTAAAACACACAAACAGGGAAACGCAACATTTAACGGGTTTACAACCACGCCCCCTTTTATCCTTCATATTGAACGGTCCACAATAATCTAGCCCACTGTAAAGGGCGACAACGGTCGGACGCGAGACCCTGGTAAATTGCCCATAATGCGTTGAATCCCTTGGGCGCTGTACCTTGAACAAATAACGCAATTTTTTACAATTTTCCTTGTGATACGTCGACCAGATATAGGCCAGAACCTTTCTCTAATACTGGACAACAGAAAGTGCGGACCACCATGAAGTAATCGTTTATGTTCGGATTCGAGTATTAGTTTTGTCAAATGATGACTTGATGACAATAAAATCGGAAACTTTTTAGAAAATGGCAAAATCTGAATTCGTTAGGCGATCGCGACCCCCGACGCGTAAAATGCCATCAGAGTCAATAAATAGATGCAAACTTAATATTTTGCTGTTAGAAGGTAACTGATTCCCTTTCTTTAAGATCTCATAATCACCTTGAAATGACTCTTGTTGTGAAATTCTTGTTAAAAGGTTCATGATTTTATTTAACTCGCCTACGGATAGAAAAGAAAAATTTCGGAATTCTGGTTTTATTTTAGAGTTTCTTATGAATCTTAAAATCCAATCCGTTTTAAACGGTTTAAGCCTGAAAATCTGTCAAAACAGAATTATATCTTTGGAGTCGGTGAAATCAACATTACCTTTTAACTTCTGGCAATTCGACTTTAGGAGTATCAATATTAGGCCAGTCACGAGGACTACCTGTATATCCGCCGGGTTTTCATTTGTCGGGACATGCTTTCACACAAAATTATTTGTAAGGTTTTCTATCTCAACTATTCTATTCGCAACAAACGGTTTTAATAGATTTGGTGTTGTTTTTAGCCATCCCAGCACTATGGTCGAATCTGACCAACAAGTCACGCCGCTGGGTGTTATGTTCAATCATTTCAAAACTTTAGAACTCAAGCGAGCTAGTATTAAAGCTGCGCATAGCTCCAGTCTTTAATGGCTTTACTGTGGCAACTTTTGATTTCGCGCACAGCAAATTCGATATGACTGCGCCAGATAATTTTTTTTGAAATAATGTATACCACAGACCATAACTTGTCAATTTTTCTGCCCAAAGTTTTTGTAATAAAATTGTCGCCGTTATAATACAGGGACTTATCAGCCTTAGGGAATTAAAGACAGTCAAATTACCCATAAACAGATACAAAAGCTTTGTCGGAATGTTTGATGTTCGTTGGCCGAAGTTTAATCGCGAGAGCAGGGAATCTTATACCGCACCAACGATATGAAAATTATTGACGGCGACAGAAACATACGTTTAGCGTAGAACGGCCAGAACTGATTTTGAATATGCTCTAGCATAATAATAATTGTGCCCCCTTCCACCTCGCACATGTGGATGAGGGAGGAGCTTCGCATATATTGTGTCCGCGCGGCAGCATCGTCTTTCGTATCTGTTTATGGGTAATTTGTGCTTTAGTTATATTAATTGAATTCAAGTTATTCGAATTTTGAATTTTATATGTAAGTATATCGCCATTACAATCCCACGACAAACCTAAGGTTTTACTATTTTGTCCCTTATTAGCTGAAAATTCAAATAAACTAGAAGAAAGTTCCATATTAAAACCCTTAATAACATCAACATCATTGGATTTCCATTTTCTAAGCTCGAAACCACTTTTAAGTAAAATGTGAGAAATGTTTTTACAAACATATTGAGCTTCATCCCTGCTATCAACCGATGACAGCAGGTGGTCAACATACATATCATTTCTTATTATCTCAGCAATCTTAGGATGCTCAGTTTCACATTCATTGGCTATTTCATGCAAACAACGTATGGCCAAGAACGAAGCCGCTGTGATTCCATATGTTACCGTATTTAATTGAAAAGTCTTAGTATTATCGTTTGGATCAGATCTCCACAGGATTTTTTGCAACTTGCGCTGATCATTATTTATAAACACTTGTATGTACATAATTTTTATGTCGCTTGAAATCACAACAGAGCGAGTCCTGAACCGCAAAATAATCGACTATAAATCCTGCTGAATAACAGGTCCAGTCATTTGTATGTCATTTAAAGATAAACCCGTAAACGTAGGGCACGACGCGACGCGTCCAAAACGACCCTAAGCTTACTTGTACTACTGGACTCCTTTAGCACCCGATGATCAGGCATATAATATTCGGGAAAGTCATTTTTTCGATCAGTGATATCGGTCATGTGACCCAATTGTTCATAAACCCTCAAAAATTCCTTATATATATCGTATACTATGTTGGCTACTAGCTTTCGCTCTAATGATAAAAAACGCTTTAAGGCTCCCCTTCAATCTAGCGTATACCATGTTTTGCAAGGGTTTGGCCTGGACCAAATGCTGTGAATACCGTTTAACATTTTCTTACAATTTTTTTTTTGTTTGTTAGAATACATATCAATGCATGCTTGTAACTATATTTCCGTTTCCAAAATGAATCTAAAATGTTTCAAATCTATAGATAAAGATAACCTAAAAAAGGCATTTTTCTGTGTAATTTTCAGAACCTTAAACCTAGTCGAATCGGTCTTAAAACCAATTACAAGCATGTCCGGAACCTTCCTTAATAGGATGAAGCAAAAATCGTCCCGAGCGTCTACAAATGCATTTTTAATCATTTTAGCTAGCCGTAACGTGGCGCCTCGACGAGTTTTATTGTAGGTACTAGGATAAGTAAGCCAGAGACGGATTTGAAATATTTGGACGGTTAACATATTATTCTTGCTGGCGCTAAGTTAGTACTTATTATATTATATATAATAATTTGATATGAGAGAGAAATTTGTCATGTTTGCGCTATGGAGTGTGAAGTATCGGATTAGGAACTTTACGATTTCTTTAACACTCAAAGGTGTTAAAGTTTTACTTAAAAACGACACTATAGTGAACGAACATAAATCATTTATTAATATAGTTAAGTACATAAATAAATTTAACAACACTATTTTTTTTTAATTAATAAGTGCATAAATAAATTTAACACTATTTAAAAAAAAATATGCTACTTATTGGTTTTAAAAGAAATATTCCGGATGGGTATATGTCTTGATCTTCTAGGATAAGTTTGATCAAAAGGCATTTCATATAAAAAGTAGAAAGTTGGTTTTCCACTTTTTCCCAGAAAACTTCATCTTTAAAAATAATCTCATTCTTTGTTCCGAAAGGCGTCCAAACCGGAAAACAACAATACGTCCTTTTCATAATAAATAATTGGCCCTAAATTTGATAGTACAATTTATGATTCTTGTTGATAGTTCCATCCTTTGTCAAAAAGTAACTTTCCTATCCTCTATCGCTCGATCTGGGATAGGGTCTTTGGCTGCATATATGGACATTTTATTTATACCACTCCTTTCTCCTCTATGAGACCATCAGGGGAAGCGGCTTCCCTATTATCCTTTCTAATCCTCTAAGAGCCTTTTGCTCGTTTTCGTTGCCCCAATTCGTACTTAAAGAAAAAAAATCTTAGGATAAAGCATTTTTTCCACCAACTTTTGGCCCCATTATTTCTGACACCATATTTGTACATACTTCGGCCAAATTAGAGGCTGTTATTCTTTTCTGCGCTCTAAATGCCATAAATCTGAATTTGTTTGATCCCGTGTTCCAACTTCTATTAATTTCAACTCATCTTCAGATTTAGAAGGTCTTTCCAGAAAATTGTGTTTTTCTTGCTTAAGGTCGTCTAAGCATCTGGTTTCTGACATTCGTCCCCATATCCTTTTTTATCTGCAGAATTTGATTTTGAAAACAGTTTTCGACGAACTCTTCTCATATATGATTTACCAAATTAATTTTTTTTTGGAAAACTAGATGGACTAATACCTTCTTGCAAGTATTTTTTTCATGACGTAAGTTGGTTTTTTGGTATTGTGGTCTACGACGGCAGCGGGACAACGACTTTGATAACTACCTCGTAAGCAATAATTTATTCTTTTACCACCAATCATTCTAGCGATAATTGAATGAAATTGTTCTACTATGTTATTGTTAACATCATGAATCAGACTATAATAGTTTCGGGATATGATTTTTTTAAATTATGTGATTTTTCAGATAGATCTTAAAAATAGATTGTTAATTGATATTGATTATTAACTTATTAAAACATTTAAAACCTACCTGTCATTTTTAAATCGGCATAAATTGTGTCTGTGGGTTTGTTCTCTTTTTGACAAAAGTAACCGATTTGGCGACAATTCCTGTGTGCGACAAATACGTGACTAAGGGAATTGTCTATGTCCATTCTTAGTAATTTAATTTTTTCATCTAATGGTAGTTGTTCATTCTTTCTATGGGCTATTGCTCTTGTTATGGCAAACCTAAGTCTGAGTTGTTCTTTCTATAACCATAAAAATATCTAATGCCCGGTTTCGGAAGTACCAAATATCTATTGTATATAGTTATGAAGTATATAATTACTATGGTTACAATTGTATTAACAATCGTTGTCATAGGAAATATTTGAAACTGGGCATAAGTGATTTGATACATGTATGATATACTAACTATAAATATAAATATAAACTACACGTCAGATAACTACTTAAATATTAGATTAAAGTATGCAGAGCTGAATTCACTAATTTCTTACTTTGTCCATGAGTTTTTTTTTCAAATTTTTGTTTTGTACAGCAAGAACCAAAATTTAAAGTATTTGCGAGTGCATTTGATGTGTAGTTTACCATCATTTACTAAAACGGAGTTTTATCCACAATGCCGAAACAGAATTATTGCACTCGACGCGCGTTTTGCTAACCATGTTAGCATCATCAGGAGATGATTAAAACTGTTTGTATGTTTTAATCATCTCCTAATGATGCTAACATGGTTAGCGAAACGCGCGTCGAGTGCAATAATTCTGTTTCGGTATTGTGGATAAAATTCCGTTTTAGTACATGTTGTCGAAGATTTCAAACCCCAACATAGTTGACATCATTTACTCACCTTAATAGCTTTCCGAAGAACCAACGGACCTGCGTTTTATCTTAACTAACTCTCGTATTTTTCTAGAATAATTTCTTAGTAGGTGATTTCGGCATTCTATTTTTTTTACTATCAAATGTTCATAAGGATGGGAGTAAAGAATTTTTTTGTAACAGTTGCTGTCTCCATCAGTTATTAATTTATTATAAATTACGCCATGCATTGCAATGCTCTCGCAAAACCCCCTTCCATGCTGGTAGAGGACCCACAAAGTTTTACGACACCCGATTAGATTTGTTTTTTCGGGCCCGGGCGTTTCCTCTTAGCGCTAAGTTTGAGGCGAGTTTTTTTTGTTCTTTCGACGATCCCCCGGAATGTCCATTTTCACACTTAACAAATCAAATAAGTCAAATAAACCAAAAAAACTAACATTCACTATAGGCACATATACGTGATGCAAAACAAATTATTACACAACAAAAAATAAAAATACCAACAAAAACCACGAGACTTTCCGTTCAATAATACGCAAAAGAATAAAAAAAAATGTGTGTGCTTAAGACCACACGATAGAAGTGAAAACTTCAACAAGCGGGGTCATCGTTTCTCAGAACTTCGATCCAAGCCTTCGTTGCAGAGATACGGGCGAAAAAAAGGTTTCCCCCCCAAAATCCCCCCTTAAATTAAAGCCCCGGTCTCCCCCGTATGGCCTAAGGTAGCCCCCCATGGGGTGCACCTACCATAAAAATTTCAACCCCGTACCTATTCTCATTTTTCCAAAATTAATTATTTAAATTTTTGCTTCTCCCCCCTCTCCTGGCCAAACGGGTGGAGATACAGAGTCCCGTTTTCGTCCAGGTTCTTCTTTTTACCCCGGCTACATCCCCTGAAATTTTCAGCCCTCTACCTATACGGGAACACGCCAGTAGAAGGAGCGTTACGTTACATATCCGAGCATGACGCGTGATGCGTGACGGCTTGGTCTCATTCGACCCCCGCAAAAAAAACGCAAAACGCGCCTAAAGAAGTTTTCACTTTAAAAATCTGAATTTGAAACGTTTGAATAGTTTCAATCGATCATATTTCGAAAAAAAGGAATGCATGGGATCAAAATTTTCCAAGAGACATAAAAACATTCATTTTTCCTAAGCTTTCCAATAATGTAAAATTATGTTTAATTTTAATTCGTTTTCAAGATACTTACGTTCGCGCATGCAAAGTTAAAACATTGATAAAACTTTAAATTTAGTTTTTAAATGTGTTTTTAGTATACATTTCAAAGACTCGCAGGCTCTACTAACGAGACTATCGTGTTATTAACGAATTGACTACAATTACTAAGCAAAAAACTAAAACCGAAAATTACTATAGGGATATATTAATAAGCACCTTGTATACCTACAGTTTTTTATCTATTACTTGCGGTTAGTACTACTTAATATATAATAATGGTGAAAACCAGAAATTCCCATAAGAAACTAAAATAGTTATTTTTGTTACAAGTACCTAAAATGGAGTTTTTCAGGACGAATCATTGCTGTTTCGGAATAGCAGATGAGTCCTGAAAAACTTCATTTAGGTACGTGTGACAAACACTATTTTTTGTCATACGTTCCCAAAATTTAATTTTTATTTATACGCTTTTTGCAATTCTTCAGAACGCCTAAATTTGCAAATTTACCATAATTTTTGAAATCATAATGTACGACAAAGTTAGCTTAGAATTTGATATCGTAGCAACTATTTGACAGTTTTGTCATGTCATTCGATTTTTTTTAACATTTAGACATATTCAGAAATTTTGGAATAGTCCGTAAAGGTTGCCATGACGACTTTTAGGGACTAGGCCTAAAAAGAAGCATTTTACGGACTCAAATGAGTCCGTAAAATAGATATTTTTGGGAGCGTATGACAAAAATGCAATTTTTGATATTTTGACTATTTTTTTTATTGCTTCGCAAGCTATCTGCATGCAAAGAAACATGTTGAATGCATTTTATCTGCCTTGGAACAAAGAACCTGCAAGAACAGTTCCGTATATAAAAAACCGAAGGCCCAAGAAAACGTAGTTCTCGTATAGGTATGAGGGATAGGAAAATATCGATGACAGCGATCTTTTTTTGATCGTTTATCATTACTTTTTCTATTGATGAATAATAAATATTATTTTTTAGCTCCTTTACCAGATCCCAGACAATCTTAGTAGTACAATAATACTAGACCATGAAAACTTGGCTCATCTATCTACGAATTCTACGAGTATAAACGTTTATCTTTCACTTATGATATTCAATGCGTGCGATCGGCACTCGGAAACGTATTCACTCGACTACTACACAGATCAACGTACACAGATTATAAAAATTCGACATCCGATTAGCTTTTCATAAGTCACTGCTGGATGAACGGTCATGGCGGGCCAGTCTGTCGACGCGGAGAGCCTGAAATATTGGTTTTACCCCAGAAATAATTAAATACCGACCTCAACATATTTTTTTAAAATATGAAATAACTTCCATCACATGAGAAAAACTATGCTCTATATTTTAACAAGAGTAACATTTTTTCCTATTATCAATAATTTTCAAGATATCGCGGGGTGAACACAAAATGTTTAAAAAATAATAATTTTGACGGAACGAAACTGAGAAAAACGCATTTTTATGAAGGGTCCGTAAGTGCCCGTGACGTAATTTTCAATTATTATTAAAAAATATAATTTGTACCGAAACCCTCTCCAGTTTTTTTCCAGTGATGTGTAATTAATAGCACAATTTTATGATACCCTTAAATGAATTTTTTTGGTTTGCGCCCTTATGGACCCAATGATTTTTTGACGACAAACGGGGTTAGTATCTACAAGACCCCTTCTACAAAAAACCGATGTCAAACCTTTTTAGTCCTAAAGTGCCCACGGGCTCGAAAAATAAGCCAAATAAACGGCCGCGGGCACTCTACTACATTGCAACGTCCAGCTATCGCACCGTGTAAAAGTAATTTTGGCGTTGCGACCCTGGATTTATTCGAGAGTCCAAAGTTGACGCTCCGCCTTTCGCGTTAGTTTTCGATACTTCGCCTCCTTCCGCTGCCCCGCAGGTGTTGCAGTTCGTCTAGGCAAGGGCAGCCTTAACGCAACCTCGTGTGACTGACCAAGATATTAAGTTACAAATCGATTTATCATGGCTGGGTACTTCCATAGGTCCAACTACAATCCAGCCTAAACGTGTATCGTGTAATATAAGGCCGGAAACCCCTAATTTAATTTTCCCAATGTTTAAAATATTCCAGAAAGCATCGGCACCAATTAAAATGTCAATAGGTTGAGGTATATGAAATTTCGGATCAGCTAATCCAAGGTCGGTTGGTATACCAAATTGTTTTACGTCAATATTGCTATATGGCACTAGAGAAGTTACTTTATCTAAGACAAAGCAACATAAATTAAAAGTAAAATTGCGATTCAATAAACGTATAAATATTTGGCATTTATAATTTGAGTATGATAATTTATCATTAATACCTGCAACGGCTAAATTTACTTTAAATTTTGACAACCTTAATTTGTTGCATAATTCTGCAGTTACGAAACTAGACTGTCCTCCACAATCAAGTAATGCTCATGCGTAAACTGTTTTTTGCTCAATATTTGTTTTATTATATACAGCTACTCTAGCTGTAGCTAAAAGAGCGTTTTAATTAGTGGCTACTCCAAAATACGTAGTCTTTATCTCGCCTTCAAGATTCGCGTTGTCAACTTGCCGCATATTATTACCTGAAGCACTCCCTTTACTAGGACTAGAAGCAGCTTCCTACTTTTGTTCGTGCAGAATACTATTATGTTTACCTCCACAGTGCTTGTAGCCAGACCACTTGCACTCCTTGGCAGCATGGTCTCGTTTGAGGCAATTTAAACATAACTTAAGTTCCTTAACTTTAACTATTCGATTCCTAACCCCCATTTGCAAAAAATCTGGATAATAAAACATGCTATGATCTCCTTTGCAATTGAAGCAAGTGCGTTTCATCTTATTAATCTCAGGAGTTTCTGCATTATCTGTAAAATTAACGAACCCACGCGTCTGATTGAAACCCGAGTTACAATTTTTCCCTGTCTTAAAATTTTAATTTGGTTTTCTCGTTTCGAACTTTTAATGCATCAAAAGAAAACCGAGAGGCGCAACCATAAATATACTATCCGACAGCCAGGCGGCTTTAAAGGCACTAGCCTCGTGCGAATTTGACTCAAAGCTTGCCTGGGAATGCCGGAACGCTCTTAACCAACTGACTAAACATAACAGAGTCACTTTGTTGTGGGTGCCAGGGCACGAAGGAGTTGAAGGCAATGAAATTGCCGACCAATTGACCAGAGAAGGAGCACATAGTCCATTCTACGGACCTGAACCATTCTGTGGCACCACCAGAGGACACCTCGGAGAGGACCTCAATAAGTGGGAAAAAAAGGCAGAAAGAGGCCTACTGGAGATACACTCCAGGACAACGACAGGCGAAAAGATTCATATCGCACTCGCCTGAATACACTAAGAAGCTACTAGAGCTCCATAAAAACGATCTAAGACTGGTAACGAGCTTCCTAACAGGTCATGGACCAGGGAGATACCATCTCCACAACATGGAAAAGACTGAGGATCCACGTTGTAGATTTTTGCAACTCAGCAAACGAAACTGCGGAACATATTCTTTGCGAATGTAGAGAACTGACCCGCCAAAGGCTAAAATATCTGGAAGGAGTAGTATGTAATCCCAAGAATATTACACAACTAGCCCCTAGAAATATCCTGAACTTCGCGAAAAGTGCAGGCGTTTCTGGGAAAATCTAAAGCAGGATAGTCACAAAAGACCTTTTAGGTCTAAGTGAAGAAGGGCTGAAAAGCCGAGCGACCCCTTTACATACAATACAATACAATACAATCTATGTTGCTCTACACTATAGAGAAATCCTTCTTTTAGAATATCGCCTTCCATACTGGCCAAAGAACCTTCAAAATTTTTAAGGCATTTGTGCTTTTCGTGCCTCATTTGTCCTCGATTTTTGGAGAGCTGGCAAATTGAACAATATTTGATTTTTATGCCGATAAAAAGCACCTAAAAATCACAAATTAGTTTTCTCTCAGAACTTGAACCTACTATTTTAAATTACCTGTTTAGTTTGACAGCCCATAATTGCTGCAGCTGCTGAGAGCGAATTGTAATTGGTTTTGTATGACCTTTTGGCCCAAGATCCATCCGGTACGACAGTCATTATAGAAACCCCATCAGACGAGAGGTCACCTGCTTCTATAGCCAATTCTTTTTCTGCTTCACCAGCTCGCTTCATAGTTTTCAAAGAAATTGTTTGAAAACTCTCCCCAAGAACATTTTCTTGAACTTGGTATGTTCGTTGCGATGGAAAAGGAATTTCCAAACATGTTGAGAACTGGGTTAGGGCACTGTAACCTGCTTTTATCATCATCACTCCCAGAACGACATCATGATTCGGGTTTGTTACTGTCGTTTGCAGATTATATGTTTCATTGCACATATTACATTTAAATTTAAATATTGACATGTATTCATCGCTTATTTCATTGGCTCGTGGTTGTCCGGTTTGTGGCTGAATGTCCACCAGTCTTCTTTCCTCTATTTTACCAGATTCCTAAAATTAATTATTAAGAAAATATATCTCTAAAATGTTTATTAATAAACTCTTTTAAGGGTACTTGGCACACTATTTTCACTTTCTTCATCAAAGTGAAGTGGAGTTATATTTTCTTCACCAACGTCAAATCTCCTAAAAAAATTAATAAAATATAAATATAAACGAAGATATTAAAAGATATTACGAAACCCATATTCTCGCCCAGAAGTTCACCACTTGATTGATTTTTGGACACATGATTACTAGATGGTGTAGATTCGTTTCTCTTTTTTGAGGTAACCAGAAATAATATTGTTTTATATTGTTTTCAATATTACAGGTGAGGAAATGTAACTTTTTAAAATTAAAAAAAGCAACAGAAACTAGCCATGTTTCTTAGAACACCCTGTATAATATGTAATGTTTTTATTGAAAAATTGGCATTGAAAAATATTTCTGGAAATATTGCTCTTGAACATTTATTTAATGATTTTTTAAATGCACGTCACAATACGGCCACCCTATAGGAATACGCGTGGAGTCATTGATGAATCGTGTATTTAGGAAATCATTACAACTACACCAACAATGTTAAAAATACGAATAAAAATACCAATCATTCAAAAGTGTATTCTTAAATTTATAATATTATGTGAATGCTTGTTTTTTTTTTCCAAATTTTTTTTTCAATGGGTCTTTTTCGGGGGTAATTTTTCGTTTCTGTTTTTTCGTTTACCTTCTCTAATACCCTAGTTAAGTCTGATTTATTGTAGGTATGATTAAAGAAAGGAAAAATTATATGAAAAAATTAAAAATGCATAGTTACAATCTGTCCTTTTCTTCGACTTGGGTGTTTTCTAACCGCATTTAACCTAAGTCGGTCCTTAAAACCTTTTCTTTTAGCATCCATATTTTACAAATATTTCTAGAAAACAACTAACCCAAACTAACCACACAAGAACACATTTCAATATGTAACCACCAATATAAAATGCAATGACTCAACGTAGCGAAACGACACGTCAACGCCACTTACCATCACGCACTGAACACATTTTAAAAATCTACAAATTGCATATAGCTCGTGTGCGATCTGCACGCCTCAGGCTACCGAGAACGTTTCACAAAAACTATGTAGGTCAGCTCTGGAGTACATCGAACCGCGACTCAAGGGGATACGTTAACTGCTGTCCAACGATCGAAAAATAGACGAATATTTTTGCTGCGTCCCTCACCTTTGCCCCGCAGCAGTAACTTTGAAGGATAGATATCTTCCTCTTAACGTGGCCGCTATGAGCTGGAAGAAAATAGGCGTCGGATACCCCTTCGCAGTCTACTTGACTCCGAGGACGGACATTTCTTGGGTCCCACTTTGAGAGATTGAAGATTGAGTTTTTGCGAAATAGCGTAAAAGCGTAATTATTTAAAATGGCAGGAAATTCGCTGCCTTAGATCTCCTTAAAAGTTTCCTCATTCAATTTTTATGGTGTCGGCTTTTATTTCTTCTTTTCTTGTTGTTAAATGAATGTTTGTTCTCCAGGTATCCATGATATTTGACAGAAGATTTGTCATAGTTGGATGTATTTTGTAAATTTACAGTATTTTCTTCAGATATGAATGTGAATCATCAGAGATTCTATTCTTAACAGTGCTTTACAACATTACAACCTTAACCATTCCCCCTGCACCATTTTTGCTCTTTCCAATTTATTTTATATTTTTGAAAGTTTCGATCTATTTTTTGCATATCGCCGATATTATTTTACACATTTTTTGCAAACAAGTTTTTCGTCGATAATTAGCTGGATTTTCTGTGTTGTTGTGTTTCGGGTTTATATATGTTTTCCCTTCTGTTAGGAATTGTGGTACTAGTTTGGGTTAGTTGGGTGGTGGATTTTCTATTACTATATTTATTTGAATAGGTGGTATTTATGTATCAATATGAATTGTTTAAACCAAGAGTATTGTATTTAATCTATTCCTGGGCATTTCCAGCTATGCGCGTTTTTATAATATTTGCCTACGATTATGTTGGTATTTTGTATCATATTTGATCTTTTGTCCCTTATTGTCAATTCTCTTCTTTTTTAATCCATGAATTTTACGTTGTATGGGTCTTGCCGTCTTGCCCATAATTTAGCGATTTCTCCGCTACGTGGTGGTAGTACTTCAATTTCTCCTATTGCTGTCATTTTCTAAAACAATATTTTTTATTATTTTAGGTCGTTGGATTCTTTGTATCTACCTAGGCGTGCTGAATATACTGTTAATTTTTGTTTGAGCATGTCCAAAGTTTCTGTATATTTTCAATGTGGTTTAATAATTTCTTTATTTTATTTCCATTTACAGCAATAGTCTTCCTGTGTCTGATATCAGCTATATTATATTTTCAATTCTCCTTTGCCACTTAGGTGTGTTTGTTGTTTTTTATTTTTTGGCTGAGTCGTTCTGAAGTTTTCGATTTGTTACATATTAATAACGCTACAGCTGCTGCAAATATTACCGTATCTTCTAGGTATTCCGCAATAATTTCTCTGTTTACCTTACAAATGTTTGCCTCTTTCTCCACATCTATTAAATAGAGCCGCTTGCTCTGGCTCCAGGGTGTAAACAGCACAAGTGCTAGTTTCGTGACCCTAATAAGGCAAAAACCTAAAGGAAACTGAAAAAACGGTCGATATTTCGAGGAGCAAATCTGCCCCCATTGTCAAGAACGAACAAATCTAAAAATGAAAATGGTTAGTAAATGCAGTAAAACAGCAAAAAGCTGCAACATTGTCAAGTTTTGAATTGAATTTGACAAGATGACAATAATAATGTCATATCGTATTATTACTGGTTACTGTTCTTTTGTTGGTGTCATATTGAGGTGTTATTAGGTAAATTGATTCGTTTGTGAGGTGTTATATATCTACAATTTGGTGTTTGAAAAAAAAATGTGCTGGTCGATTGTTTTTTGTATGACACTGTAGCAAACCCTATACAAACACTAAAACTTTGATATTTAGAACTTTTCCGTAATTCATTAAATGGATAAGATATATGGGAGGTCGGTCAATTTATAATCAATAACCTCGTACACACGTTCACAATGGAAGCATCTAAATCGGTAACTTATCCGTTCGCTTATATCTTGATCTTTACATGCGTTTAACGTAAAATTTAATCACCAAAAACTTTTTAAAATCGCATGCCGAAATTTTATTTTTTTATTTTAATTTTAATCAGAAGTATTGTAGAAAAATCCACATCTAAAATATTTATATAATTTTTTAAATTATAGATTCATTTCCCTAATTCTAACTAATACCTACAATATATTAAGGGTTTAAACATTTTGTGTTAAATGTTCTGTATTTATTTATCACAAAAGCCAATGATATAAATTGAATCACTTGCATTTTATGCAACTCGCTGAGTAATTTAGGCAAAAAGTACTTAACAAATTTTGTTTCAGAGTTAATAAACTATTCATTTTAGATCTGGAGTTTCTTCATGGACGGTACTGACTACAATTTAAATATGCTGAAATAATGATATTCGGGTAAAAATATTATTCATAACTAAATCAGAAGCCAGCACTGCAAAATTGCTAAAAAAAATCAAAATGGAGCTGTCAATTTAGATGCGGAGGACTACATGTAAACGTATTGTAGACTTTTCAAACGTTAATAACCTAGCATATATCAATCTTGGTTTGAATTTTAAAATAGTTAAAAAAAGTTAATTTGTCAGCTTTGACCATCATGGATGCCCTTAATAGTGTACTATTAAAAATATATGCTTAGAATTTGTTGTGATGTAGTGCATTTTGTCGAAGGTTCCAAACCCCACCTTAGTATATTATTCGAAAGAGGCTTTAATTTCCACTTGAATACTTATATGATATATTTTTCTATAGTAATGATATGATATATTTTTCTATAATAATTTTCACAAAATCTAATAACATTCTAGGTACAAAAATAAAACAGGTAAAATCCTGCAAATCTTACCTCAGTTCAACGGCGGCACTAAGTATTTATCCTACTGAGGCAAAAGATTAATGATCTGCGGACCAAAGATTCCAAAATGACACGAAAATTTCGGGGAGCGTTGCTATTCACCCAACTATATCTTTAGTCTGGTTTTGTTTGAACCAAAAAGGTAGAAATTACATTTGTAAAGTATTTTTTAATCCGGCAAAGAGAGACTTTTTGAAGGTGATTAATGATGCTCTTGTTTACCTGGCAAAAATATGTTGAATATATGAACAGTGAAAGGGCCACACTCTCATAAGTTAAAATTCATATTATTTGTGGTAGCATTTGTCTTTATAAAGGGGGTACTAAAATTGCATTATTTGCCAAAAATTGGGCTACAACTAAAAATACCTACCCCGAAATCATACTTTCAAATTCGAGTGGTATAAATATTGGATATTTACTAAATCCAAGTCATAACCTTATCTATTTTGAAACCAACATGGATGGATGACTGACGAAATACTTGATAATCTCGAGACAGCAATGAAATTCTCCGCTGAGCATCATATACAATTTTATCTTCAACCATGATTTTTTGAAGCAAAAACTCAGAAATCGTATTCAAGGACAAGTGACGCATTTTTTTCGAAAAATCCTTATTTGTCGCACCAGTCAGTACCTGTCATTTTCTTTAGTTGTTTTAACAAACTGCGTGTGGTGCATACATAAATTCCGCTTGATATTTTGAATCACGCACGAGAGATCACGCAATGAGATCAGAAACACATTTTCTTCCCAAAGCATGGTAATGAGGATGGCAAGTAAAATACAGAAATATAAAACATTCACGATTCTGAAAAGCCTATAATGTCAACTTTACATATATGGTTGAAAGTAATATATTTTTAATAAATGTTTAATCCAAAAGAACTTCCTAAAGTAGCGTAACAGGGCGCTTTCTGTCTAAGCCATCATCAGTGTTACCTGGAAAGTAAGTAAAAGAACCACCCATTAGTGGAAGGTCAGATACTACTACAGAATTTTTAGGTAAAGAAAATGATACAGTTGACATTGTTATGTACAAATACTAAATTTGTTAGGGTTTGAAAGGGGTTAATTAAAAGTGTAAATTTAAAATGATAATTTTTTTTTGTTTTTTTTTTAATTTTTATTGAGTAGAATGAAAGGAAATGCAAGGTGTTCTTTCACTTACTTGTCAATGGAAAAAGAGCATATCCACGAAGATAAACAAACAACACAAATTGACAATGGTCGTATCGGAATTTCACAGATTGCACGTTACATTTTAAGAAAGAGGTTCACATAATTTAATTTAAAACACACAAGGTATGAACCACGTTTTTGTGTGAAACGACAAATGTGTCGCTGTTGATAGTCTTGACAAGTAGACTGATGATGTAGGAAGTGTTACGCCAAGAACTGGCGGTAATTTTAAACTTAAAAAAAAACAAGTGTTAAATCTAGAAGATAAAAATTAAAAAACGTACTTAATTGTCTACGGTAGTCCTAAAGTACAGACTGGCTGCCACTAAGCTAGATGAGATTAATGTATCCTGAATTATCGAAAAAATATTTGAAGTTTTAATTAAATAATTTAGTGATGGCCTGAAAATTGTTTTTGAAAAAAGAAGAAAGTACTTAATCAAGTGAATAATAGTAGACTAAATTAAGAGGAGATATTAGCCTAGACTAACTCAACTCGAACAAACTGAATGCGGAAAGAAATAGCTTAACTAATTAAAATATTGACTATATTAAGAGCAGACAGCAGCTAAACTCAACCCGAACCACAAGAGTGGTCCCCACTTTTTTTTGGCTTGCTTAATTTGTATTTGACGATAGGTAAAGAAATGTTTTGTTAAGGGTATTTAGATCCAGTGTAGAAGAGATGGGCATGGCTGACTCCACCCAAAATGCGAGTTGTAGAGATGAAAATAAATTAATTTTTATTTCTACATATTCGGTAAGTAATTCCACTTCATTAATCAATAAACTAAATAATTTACCACTTCCACCTAACTACATTATGGTTTCTTTTGATGTATCTAACCTTTTTACTCCAATACCAAAAACAGAGGCAGTACAACTTATTGGTGACCTTCTTACTTCATGTAACGTTAATGACCAACAAAAATTAATTTATTATCTCTTCTCAACCTTTGTTTGTCTCAAAATTTCTTTCAATTTAACAACACATATTAAAAACAACCTGACGGCCTAGTAATGAGCAGCTGTCTCTCACCATTTCTAGCGGATGTTTTTATGAATAGTATGGAAAATATACATTGTCACTCCTGACATTCGAGAAATTCTTCATTGGTTCCGTTATGTAGGCGATTGCCTTTGTTTCCTGGACTGCGATGCGAATGCACCCGAACATCAGGTATACAATCGAACTTGAGACTAATAAAAAACTTAATTTTCTAGACATCACTGTTCGTACAACTTTGGGCAGTCTAGATTTTTCGATTTATAGGAAACCTACACAAATTGATCACACTATATCTTGCTATGTCAATAGGTTACTTAATATACCTCTGTCTACTATTGAATATAACAGGAAGTCAATATATTTAAACAGATCGCTTTTAATAACCGCTTTGATACCAGCCTTGTTGACAGTTTAATCACTAAAACAAAACTCAAGGAAGGTAGAGAGAAACTTTCTCATAGTGTGTTGGATAATTCATCAAAAAAAAATACTTCCGCATTCCTTTTTTTAACACAGAAACTAATAAT
>JAEQML010052552.1:0-42216 GCA_016904865.1 Pissodes strobi
GGGGTCCAATGTAGTAGACGGAAATGTTTTACAATAGTGAATTTTGACTTTACATTAAATTTAGTTCTGTGTTACTATCACTATTATCTTCATCCAAACCTAAACTTATTAGTAAGGGCTGAACAGTACTACTCATACACATATACACACTATGCCCGTTTTCTGCAGCATATTAGTGCATGTTAGTTCGATTGGATTAAAAACACAATAATAGGATTGGTTGACCTGAACACTGTATGCCCATTTTCTGCTGCAAATGTATCGCACTCGTACTCTTAATTAATTTTAAAATCCTCTAATACTTCTAAACGATCCCAATTTTTATAACCTTCTTCAAAATATATGTTAAATTATATCATAGAATTTTTAATTTTGGCCTTCGCGCTGTTAGAACAAGGTAACATTTTTACTTGCCGACTGTAGTAACTACCGTTGTCCATCAAAATAACGCTATTTTTAGGTATATTTTTAACTTCAAAAAGTTTGTCGTCGGTGTCTTGGTGATAATCTGAAGAAGAATCTGATGTGTTTTTAGCTGAAAGCAATCCATTTTCAGAACCTGCTTCTTCTTTTGCCTTTATTTGAAGGAGCTTTAATTTGAGATTTTTTAGATAAATCACTGCAACCTTTTCTTGCAGTGTCGTGTGTATCAAACCACGCTTCATCAAGGTAGATAATTGGATGAATTTCTGCTCTATATTGTTTAATAACCGTCAAATAATGACAACACTCCCGTAAACGTTGCAATTTCATTAGAATGGTTCTTCTATCAATCGTATGATATTTAAAACCCAGTTGGATCAAAACCCTCCTTAGGCTTCAAATGCTTCATCGTTGGCCACTTTTTTTCAGGAGAGCCAGTGTACAGATTGTTCTTCATACATTTGTTAAACTTTTCTTCTTAATAAATCCATATCGTCCTCGTCACTGCTACCCGGCCACGTCAGTTTTAATCACACAAAGAACGTTTTCTTCAAAACTTTCAGCTGTCGACATTTTTCACATTACTAATGATGTAATGGTGAAACATTTCTTTCTTTTTGGGTTGAAGCTCACTGAAATAGTGATTTTAAGCGTAATTCTATGATTCTTAAAGCCGGACCCAAATTCTTTTAAGCAGAATGATAGGTATGCAGGGAGGATAATTGGTTTCTTCTCGTTTCATTATCTCTCGATTATTTCATATCAAAAGGATCAAAGTAATTTTTGGGTGATGATGCATTCATTGAATGACCAAAAACGTACAAAATAATTGCAGTAACTTGAAGATGATTTACTGTGCTGTAAGGCAAAAGTCGATACAATTAAATGATGAGAAGTAGATCGTTTTGTAACATTTTCGTCGATATGCTGTTTACTGTGACTAGGGACTACAGTTTTTAATTGACACCAAATAAAAATTCCAATTTGTTATTTATATCAAATGGTATAATTAGAGTTGCTGGTAATTGTAGGCCGGCTCTGTCTGAAAAGCTAATAAATTTGCGACATTTTATAGCCAGAGAAATATTTAGGGTTTTATTGCAGTATATTTTGTACCAAACTTTATGTTCTCTACTAAAAGCCTGTTTCGACTATAGACTAGCAGAAATTATGGGGAAAAATAGGTTTTTATTTTTAGCAAAGCTTTTGGAAAATGCAGGATATCTGCACGTTCAGCAGGACGCACTTTATGAACGCTGAATCTAGGACATCCTGCAAAAACCAAGATACCTGGCAACCCTAACTACGGTACTTAGCAAAACATACATGAAAAAACCTTTTATTAAAACAACTCAAACAAAGAAAAATATGTATTACAATATAAGGTACAAATGTTTACTTGACAATAGCTATCAAAAAAAACCTTTAGCATTTCAGCTACACTCCTATTAAATTTCTAGGTTGAATATTCGAAATATAAAAGTATGTTTCTTTGTGCATGTCAATAAATTTCTTTGAAATTTCACAACCCAATTTAGTTTTTTAATTCCAGATAAATCTTCTTATAGAGGAATTAGGATTAGAACAAGTTAGAAATACGAAGGTATCCTCTATGACAATTTCAGAACGACGAAGACTAAACGTAGCCTGCCATTTACTTCAGGATACTGATATAGTAGCTTTAGATCAACCTACTAGAGGAATGGATATATTTGATACATTTTTTTTAGTCGAGTAAGTTGGAATCAAATTAGGATACCAATTATTTATTTACATTATTTCTTGTACATCAATTTTCTGGTCAAAACTCGTGATTGAAGGTTTCAGTTATCCATGGTACCTTAACACCTCATTATGATTTAAAGGCAAATTTAAATAGGTATCTGCTTATATTTTTAGGCTTCCGTATATCCAAGAATGGAATTTTTCTTTTATTTTCTTTTTTCATATTTCTTTTGTATTAATATAAAAATCTGTTAAAATATTCATGTTAATAAGCTAAAAAACACCATCGCTATATTTCCACCAAGTTAAAGGATTTTAATACTCTATTTTTCAGTAGTGTTTAACCAAAAAAGAAAAAAGTTATTCAGGCTAGTTATTATTAGGTGCAATACGCATAAATATGCAATAGGTTTCTGGAAAGTTGTACGAACGGCAGAATGTATGGAAAATTTTCCAGTACGAATGCTTTACGATTTGATTTAAAATATTTAGTTACAGGTTACAGTTATAATTTCGTTAAATAATATTCGATATATTTAAATAAATATACCTCAATATTCAGTGGAATAAAACAACACATTATCCAGTTTTTGAATAAGTTCACAAATAGTAAATTTTTTTCGAAACACTTTAAAAATCTTAAAAGTAAAGTTATTAATGATTCAATGTTATTAGAAAGCTATATGACTCTGCCTGGATCACTACATCAGAATCATACATTGTTCCTCATAGTAGCGTTTCCTCACAGGTATCTTCGACAATGGGCTAATGGTGGAGCAGGTGGAAGTTCACTCGGTAGAATAGTAATGTTAACTCTTCACCCACCCACCTATGAGATTTTCATGATGTTATCCCGAATACTCTTAGTGTCTGCCGGTCGAATTATGTTCAGTGGACGAAGAAGGGATATGTTGCCATATTTTGCTTTAGTAGATTATCCTTGTCCGAATTTTAAGAATCCATCCGATTATTATTGTAAGTATGTGTTTCCTAAACAGTAATTAAAATGCAAATGATTTATTTGGAAATTCTGAAAGGAATGCACCGAAACTCTTAGTGGTTTTTATCGTAATAGTAACATTAGTACTCCTGGTTTATGCAGGGTATCCTGTAATTACGTATTAATCTCACGGAAGCCTATAGGGGGAGGTCAAAATATCACTTTTATTTTATTTCTAGGACGGACCCTAACACATAATTTGTTCAAATTTTGACATATGTCGTAATATCCTGCTGCAAATATCATTTTTAGATACTCTGAAGCTACCAGTTAGAACCAGGTTTGCTTTTATTGCCACCTCTTCAATGAATTATCATCGGCAAAATTTGTCAAACGCGATTATGAGCATAAAAAAATTTAAAAATGTTGCTTGTAGACCACACAGCAGAAGTGAAGCTTCATCCGCACAACAGGGAAACGGAGAATAGCCTACAGACCTGTATAGTACTATATTAGGTACGCGTGCGCCGTGCCCTTATTGAAAGTATTTCAGCATAAAGTTTTCTCGTCTCCATAGAGTTGCATAGCGCTTCCCCATAAATTACATGCATATCGGCACATTCCACATAAGTATTCTTCCATTTCTTAAAATCGTTTTTTCTACTCTTATGCTTTATTTGATTTATTAGATGTTTACTACCTGCATCTTAATGAGATTCATTAAGGTACATATTTTTCATTAAGAGTTTAAAACCAATCAAAATGCCTACGGCTCGGATCGTAATTTTTATATTCATATCCTTTTTAGAGAAAAATGATTGGATTGTCTAACAATGATATTTGCAGTGGGATATCACAGCATCTCATTTCATATTTGGCATAGGTCGAGCTGAAAGTCTTTCAGCATAAAGTCTTTTCACCTCCATAGAATCGCATAGTTCCTCCCTATAAATTACATGCATATCGGCACATTCTCCACATAAGTATTTTTTAAATCATTTCACCATAAAGTCTGCTCGCCTGCATAGAGTTGCATAGCGCTTCCCCATAAATTACATGCATATCGGTTTATTCTGCATATGAGTATGCTTCCATTTCTTAACATTATTTTTTCTACTCCTTTACTTTAATTGATTTATTAGATGTTTACTACCTGCATCTTACTGAGATTCATTAAGTACAGATTTTTCATTAAGAGTTTATCACCAATTAAAATGACTACGGCTCGGGGCGTAATTCTAGCATTCATCTATTTCTTGGAGGAAAATTATTGAAGTATCTAACAACGATATTGGTAGTGGAATATCACAGCATCTCTTTTCAATTTGGCAAAGATCGAGCCGAAAACCTTCCAGCATAAAGTCTCCTCTGGCCTCCATAGAACTGTATAGCGCTTCCCAATGAATTACATGCATATCGGCATATTCCGCACATAAGTATTCTTCCATTCCTTAGTAGTATTCTTGTACTCCTATACTTTAATTGATTTATTAGATGTTTACTACCTGCATCTTAATAAGAATAATTAAAGTACAGACTTTTCATTAATAGGTTATAACCAGTCAAAATGCCTACGGCTGGCGTCGTAATTTTAATATTCATATATTTTTTGGGCAAAAATCATTGCAGTATCTAACAATGATATTTGCAGTTGGATATCACACCTCATTTCAGATTTGGAAAGGATCGAGCTGAGAATCTTTTAGCATAGAGTTGCATAGCGCTTTCCCACAAATTACATAAATTGGCATATTCTGCACATGAGTATTCTTCCATTTCTTAACATTATTTTTTCTACTCCTATACTTTAATTGATTTATTAGATGTTTACTACCTGCACCTTAATGAGATTCATTAAGTACAGATTTTTCATTACCAGCATAAAACCAATCAAAAACGGTTGGGGTCGTAATTTTTATATTCATATCTTTTTTGGACAAAAATCATTGGAGTATCTAACAATGATATTTGCAGTGGATATCACATCTCATTTCAGATTTGGCATAGATCGAGCTGAAAATCTGTCAGCATAAAATGTTCTAGCCTCCGGAGAGTTGCATAGCGCTTCCCCATAAATTAAATGCATATAGGCTTATTCTGCATATGAGTATTCTTCCATTTCTTAACATTATTTTTTCTACTCCTATACTTTAATTGATTCATTAGTTGTTTACTACCTGCACTTAATGAGATTCATTAAGTATATATTTTTCATTAAGAGGTTATAAAATACAGGGGCGCTTAAATTAAGAAGCCGAAACGAAAATGTCTAGGTACCACTTCGGTGCCTAATATCTTCGTTAGAAGGGACATTAGGAAAATCAACTATATGCAAAAAATAGTGATAATTTGATATCCTCTATACTTACAGTGCAGTATGCCAAATAGTTTCGGGGATTTTCTTCAAAATTTATGGTTAAAAGCCATTAGGAATGTCTCAGTGTGTCCAAACACATATATCACTAATTAAATACTACATCTATCAAAAAATGATCTAGTCCCCACGACTAATTTTAGCTTACCTATATACTACTCCCCAAGTACTGTATATTTTGTAGTTGGACTGTAAGAACGAAGCAATCGGACATTGATTAAATAAACGAATAAGTCCTATATATCTCCATCACAAATCTGGTTTGTGTAAAAAATTTACTGCAATTTCATGGTAATGGATGTATTCCTATTTTCAGTGGATTTAGTAACCTTAGATGATTTATCAGCAGAAGCAATGTTAGAATCCTCTCAACGAATCGAACAATTAGGAGAGATATTTAGACAGAAGCAACCTCCACTGAGCGATCCTGGTCCACCATCAGCGCTACCAATGCCTGTTAAGGGTTCAAACTGTTTAGTACAAGCTGTCGTACTGTTTACGTAAGTTAAATTATTGCATTCAAAGGTTTATCACCTTAAACACAATAACATCCTGGAAGTAATATAGAAATGGTCAGTTTCTATTATTTTTGTATACAATTCCCATTGAAGATTTGTTTGCATGCTATACTCAAGCAATAATGTTAAGCTTTATGTATTTTTTTATGGCAGTGGCACACACAAAAGGGAGATCCTATGGCACTCGACGAGTGGTATGTGCGAAGATGTTGATAGACACGGTTCTTGAATAGCTGCAGGTTGTAATTAGGGGGAAACAGAAGTCCTGGGAGCGAGTTCCACAGTGATGCAATGCACTAGACAAAAGAGTCCTTGTAAATCGATGTTCTAGGTGTTTCCAGTTGTATGACGAACGACTGCGCTCCTGCAGTCTGTCGTGTGTCGCGACTGTCTGACAAGCGTTGCTGGTGGTGTGATAAGGCCGGCCAAATCCTAGAAATATCTGCCGTGAAAATATCTGTAAAACAGGGAGATCTCGGCCACACGGCCACTGTTCCAGACTATCCAAATCCCGGGTCAACTCCGGATCGCCGACGAGACGCACAGCTCTCTTCTGAATCCGGCAGCTTTAGGGTGTGCTTAGGTGCGGCACCCCAGAAGTATGATGAGCAATATTTCTAAACACGCGGTTTGTACATTATGAGCAGCTGCTGCGGTGTATACAGTTTTTTGCGAGGCTGATTTTGTGATACTAGGAACGTGGTCATGCCAGGACATATTGCTATTGACCGAGGCAGCCAGTAGTCCGCTTGACAAGGATGAAGAAATCGTTGATCCGTGACGTCAGGGCCCGTAAACGTGGATGCTTGGGTTTTTGCTGCATTGAACTGGGCCGAATTCTTGTCGCCCCAAGTTCGAACCAGATCCAGATCTTGATTAATTGTTGTAATCTGCTCCTGTCTGCGATGATGTCTCAGTTTCTGGTAAAGGTTTTTCTGATCTAAATTGGGAGACAAGGGTACTGCCATCTGCAAAACTGTAAACAGGATTATTGACTTCGGTCAGCAGGTCATTACTATAGATCAGGAACAGAGTTGGTGAAAGTATTGCGTCCTGATTTACTCAAAATGCCAGCGGTTTTATTAGTTACAAATACAAATACAAGCATTTGCGAAAAGACAAAAGACAGAAATAAATTACAATTAATGCTTTCTGACAGATTTGGTATTCTTTAGTAAGTTTGCTTGAAACTATGACTAACTTAATCAGCAATTACTGTTTATTATTGGTTTTTCCAAATCTTCAAGTTTGGACAGCCTGTTAATCACAAACGCAGCAGTATAGCAAGTACTGTTTGATCTAGGGTTTTACAAATCGCCAAAACGGATAGCCCATTCGTCATAATCGTTTTTATAGATGATTCCAGTAGATGGATATTTTCAAAACTTAGACAAAACGGGCAATACGCATTAAATGAAAATTCTATGTATTTAGATTTAAACATTTATGAAGAGTTTTGCTTGGCTAGCAGCTGTTGGGCTTGTATAGTTTTCCAGTAAGATAATTAAATGAGGTATTTTGGTTTCAGGAAAGCAATGGTATATACACAACCCAGTACTTTTATAAAGTGGCTGACTTTAGTAATGATATCTGCTTCCTTATCGTTGATACTGGGAGCAATATTTTGGGATATTCCAAATACAGATCCTCAACTAATTTTAAATGATAGAATAGGTAAGTGGTTCGATATTGTCTCTAATTTACTCCAATAATAATACGTAAAGTTTTAATGGACCCGCTTTTCATGAACAAAACAGTAAATATATTGGCGGAGGCCAAACGAAAAATTATACTCGTATGTGCAAGCGTCACTTTCAAATCCACGGATATACTGACTTACCTCTGAACTTTCTTATAAATTGTAACCTATCCTATGAAAACTAAATTTCCCATCGAATGTAGTTTTCGGTTCATATACTTTCAATAAAGGTAATGTACATAGATTATATTTTTCAGGATATCATTATGCTGTGATGTGTCTGGCACCATGGCCTTTACTGCTATACATGACGCTTACCGAAGTAAACAAAAATAGAAAGACTGTTGAACGAGATATAGAAGACGGATTATACCGGAGATTAACTTATATTCTTACAAAGGTACGTATTTAAGTTATTAAATGGTTTTGCTTTTAAAAAATAATAGCAACATTTGTTATTTATTTAGTGTTACAAAATGATCTACTATCTTATATTTAGCCTAAAAAAATATGTTAGTATCTAGACAGATGCATCTGTTGTTCCATGTATCAAAATTATGTATATGAATCGATATCTGGTCAACGGCATGCGGATGCAGATGCAGAAAGCAAATGGAAGACTACTACATTAAAGATTCGCTTAGATATCCCAAGAGAAATTCGTAGAATGAGTAAAGTCAGCAACAGCGAGGCCTCGAATATAAGGCTTCGCTTTCCGAAAGGTAATGGGCGCTGTTCCTCCTCCGGTGAGGTCTGTGTGTAATTTGCGACACAGCACAATAGATGTGACCAGGAGGCTCCTTGTGCGAAATTTACTACTGATGATGCCTTCATAACTTAACGCAACCATTGCCTGGTAACATGAGATGTCAGAGGTCTGGTGACTGGTAAACTCAATATCCTTGAAAAAGAGCTTTCAAGGAGTAACATTGCGATCGCATTACAAAGACACATCATACTTTACTTTCAGCAATGACCATTTCATCTGCTTTTCGGATAATACCAATACAAGCATCAGTGGCGTCGGCATTTTGGTAGCGAAAGCCCATGTCAGGACTAGTCTCGGCTACAGGTGTGTCAGTGACAAAATAGCCACACTACTCCTAAACGCGATCCCTACATCGATGCAGATATATGCGCCTACGTCCAACTCGGATGAAGACACTGTGGAATATTTTTACAACGATCTTGGGTCTACATTCGAATCTCTATCGAATAGTGGGATGGTCTTTGTTCTTGAAGATTATAACGCTACAGTTGATCAAACAGCCGAGGATGAACATCATGGACCACACATTGGTAAATTCGGTTTTGGTGTCAGAAATGAAAGAGGCCAACGTTTGCTCCAATTTTGTATTGATCACAACTTGTCAATTACCAACACTTTCTTTGCGCAACATCCACAACCTCTGTACCTGGGCCTCACCTGACGGATGATATTGTTTTCAAATTAGTTCTAGTCAGAACACGATGGAAGTCATCTATTTCCTCCCCTATGAATTCCGGAAAACCTGAAGATATGTCCGCGTTTTAAGCACACAACCTAAGCAACGACTGACATAAATCGGTCATTGAAGCAGGTAGAGAACTTAAGAGGTCCGGTCTGGATTCTGAAAAAAAAAACAAAATCGGTAGGCATAGACAATTAATACGCAGAACCCAAAGAATCTGCCGCAAAGATAAGAACTTCTCCCTTCCAGAATTGCGCAGGTAAATACAAAGCCATGTTAATACCAACCACCCAAGAGATATGTTCCTAAAAATAAAATGGCTCAATCGGCTCAAATAGAACTTGTTAAAAAATTGAAAACCGAAAGTTATAATCGTGAACAAGGAGCATGGCAATTATCCTGAAATAACATCAGTAGGCCGTTGTCTCAGGTAGTTCAAAGTTTTGTATACCTTGGTTCTTCGATCGATAACTCAGGCGGCTGTGGGGTTGAATTCCGTCGGCACATTCAACAAGTTCGGTAAAGACAAAACTGACTAAAATATGGCCTGATAAAAATCTCACCAAAGCCACCAAAAAGTCGCTGGTCAGTCTCTTGCCTTTTCAATATTTATATATGGTTCTGAAACTTGGTTAGAAGGGCAGATCGCCACGACATGTTGAAATGTTGCCTTGGAGAAGAATGCTAAGAGTTCCTGATACAGCCCACCGAATCTTTCTGTATTGGGTGAACTCGGATATCCAAAGCGACTATCTTCCATTGTCTCGACGCGTAGCCTGACGTTCTTGGGCCATATCCATAGAAGTGATAATATGGAAAACTTATTGTACAGGCCACAGGGTCGTGTCCCAAGAAGATGACTTATAGCCATTCTTCTACATTCTGGGTGGATGCGACAAAACAATTGCTAAATACTAGCTTCACAAGAGCAACCAAATTGACAAATAATAGCGAAATACAATTTTTAAGGAAATTGACAACATTAGTGCCGGTAATCCTCCAGTTCTGACTTAGTACATTTTATGAGTTCACAATATGTCTGCTTAGACACTGTGACTATGATGATGATAGCGATACATAAAATTAAAAATTATAAATGCTCGCTATAATTATACAAAAAACAAAGTCGCTATGCCCCATGTAACAATGGTTTCCTCAGTATGCAAGATTGCCAGAATCCAGAATGTAACGCCTTCCATATCGACCTTTTATTTAAACGGCATTTAAAAACTAATCATCAGAACAGGGATTTAAATTGGGATTTTCAATTTTATAAGAAATTGTCGAAAATTTTGTTTGGTAGTTCAAGTTCTTACTTATGTTTTGTCTGGTAGAATGTTCGTAAATTATAGGATTTTTTATTTGTTTTTCTTGTATGGATATATGATATTTAATATTATATACTTAGTGTTAGAATAGTGACTACATTAAGTTTTTCTTTTTTAGACTGTTATTAACTTATTTCCTTCCTTATTTATTTGGTTAATATACGTTATTCCAAGTTATTCAATGTGTGGCCTCTACATGCAAAATCTAAATAATTACGATGGATTTTATACTTATATAGGTAAGTCAAAACATGTATTATATTTTAGTTATATTTTAGTAAAAACCCTCATAAAACTTTGTAGAGATTAATACACCAATTCAAGAAGATCTTTCTCTTGGTAGAAGTTTTTCTTGGTTGTGCAATTTGTTCCCAAATGAGATTTTCTATTTTCTAGACTAGATATTTTCAATTTTCCGCATTTGCTTGAATTTGAAAACCACCAAGGCAACTTAAAAGGAAAATATTAGAGATTAGTTGCTTTAGTTTTAAACGTAGATATAATATATTATTTTTAGTTTGGACTATATTTGATTGAAAATATGTCTAGTTAAAAATAACAAATATTGCGAATCGAGTAAAACAATAAAGGGGGATCATATGGCATTCGACAAGCGGTATGTGTTCGAAGATGTTGGTTGACACGGTTCTTGAATAGCTATAGGTTGTAGTTGGGAAGAGACAGATGTCCTGGGAGTGAGTTCCACACTAATGTGCGCCAGGCAAAGGAGTCCTTGTAAAGCGACGTTCTACGCGTTTCCAGTTGTACAACGAACGGGTCGCGACTGTCTGACAGGCGTTGATGGAGGCGGGATGATGCGGGCTAAATCCTGGGAACATCTGCCGTGAAAATATCTGTAAAACAGAGATATCTCGACCACATGTCTGCGGTGTTCCAGACTATCCAGATCCCGGGTCATCTCCGTGTCGCCGACGAGATGCAGAGCTCTCTTCTGAATGGAATCCAGCAGATTTAGGGCGTGCTTAGGTGCGGCACCTCAGATGCATGAGCAATATTCTAAGTACGGTCCTATTTGCGCTTTGTAGAGCAAGAACAGCTGCTGCAAAGTACATAGTTTTTTGTTGCCAAATAGCGCACCAAGCTTCTGCGAGGCTGATTTTGCGATGTTAGCAACGTGGTCATGCAAGAACATATTGCTGTTGACCGAAACACAGTAGTCCGATTGACGAGGATGAACGAATGATCGATCCTGCATAATAATATCAGGGCCCGCCGTATTGGCTTTCTTGGTAAACGTGGCTGCTTGGATTTTTGCTGCATTGCACTGGACCAAATTCCTTTCTCCAATTAATTGTTGTAATCTACTCCTGTCTACGATGACAAGTATCAGTCGCTGGTAAAGGTTTTTCTGATCTAAGTTGGGATACAAGGGTACTGTCATCTGCGAAAATGTATACAGGATTATTGGTTTCGGTTAGTAAGTCATTAATATAGATGAGGAACAGAGATGATGAAAGTATTGCGCCTGAGGCACTCCCGCATTAATGGTGAATGTGTCTGAGATGTGTCCATCAACTGCAACGTGCAGAAATCGGTTCTTAAGGAAACTGGCAAGCCAGCTGCAGAGAGACGCTGGCAGTCCGAAGGAAGGCAGTTTGTTGAGCAATCCGTCTTGCCAAACTCTTGTCAAATGCCTTCGAAATATCCAACGCAATCCCTCGAGATTCTCCGTAGTTCTCAATTGCCCTACTCCATATATGAGTGGCATAGGCCAATATATCCCCGACCGATCTCTGTTTGCGAAAGCCGTATTGGTTATCGGTAATTATTCTGCTGGTCTCGAGTAGTTGCTGATTGACTACACGTTCCATGGCTTTGGAGATTATTTGTAGCAACGCAATTGGGCGATAGATTGAGGGAGTGGTTTTCTTGCTTTTTTTGGAACAGGTTGTACTCGAGCGACTTTCCAAGAACATGGGTAAATCCCTTTTCGGTGACAGAGAAAAATTCTGGAAAAAATGAGTGTTAGTTCGTTGGTGCAGTTCTTTAACAGTATGGCAGTTATTCCATCCGGCCCTGATACCTTTTGCGTATCTAGCTCTTTGAGGATTTGACGAATGTCACGGTAGTTTCCTCAAGTAACCAGAGCTATTTATAGTAACTGAGAGCGAAAGGTTGTAGTACAAAATTCAAAATGGCAATAATTTAATTTACTTTGGTAACCCTTTGGCAGCTAAGGTTGGATATTTCAGATGAAACTCGACCGAGATTTTTGAAACTCTGGGCACTCAATGGTACTTCCGTTAGTACCTAGGGAACACACCTATGGGATCTGAATCGTAGATGTAGACTAAAGAAGTCATCCTGGGATCGTCAGTTCGAATTAGCATCTTCAAGACTCAGAAGTTGGATGCGTGCCTACTGCCTACTGTGTCGTCCATTTTAAATGAGACTTGAAAATTTTTAGTTCCGGTGCTTATTATGAAGATCGAACTCTAACCTAGTTATTAAATACCTGTATCAATGTTTCATGCATGATTGGTATATCATGTTCTCTAGTCTTCAGGTAAAAGGCGTTTAATACCAAGGTTTGAGTCAATAGGGGTAGAATATTTATGGATGTCAGCTTTAGGGGACCATCGAATGGGACATGCTGGGATAAAATGCAATTTATGAACATTTATGTAGAGGACCTAAGTCCTAGTTTTTTCAAGCGGAACGGTACCGTTGTAGAGAAAGAATTCACCTGCATAGAATGGCCCCATAATTCCATTGGCATGAATCCAATAGAACTTGTTAGAGACTTCATTTCTTCATCCCTTCATCGACAGTCATATTAAATAATATGAACAGAATAGCGGAAGCGTGTAAAAGTGCAAATTATTTTCTGATCTCATTAATTTTTTGAGATTGCTCCGAATTTCATTTCATAGTTAATATTTCATAAAAACTAACCATTGAATTAGAAATGTGTGCTTTTTTAAATATTTTTTATTATCTATTTCTGCATAAAATAATCTTGTATTAAACTTTCTACTCAGTTTCTGATATGGTGACAGTTACCTGCAAGTATTTTTCAAATTTATTATATTTTAGCAAAATAGTGTAATAACTGTTTGACATTTTTAGGGGTTATGTTAATGTACCTAAGCTGTCTCCAGTCGGTTCAGTTGGCTCTGATTTATCTCCTGCCTTTCTCCAGTACTGCTTCAATATTTGCTAGTATTATTTCTACTGTCTCCTTCTTAGTGGGAGGTTACGTGTTACATTTCAGGTAAAATAATATTTTTATACTTTGACCATTAAATCATCCATCCACATATTTTCTGGAATATTTTGCCATTGTACAGTGTAAAGTGGCTTTCACCTTCACATCTCACTATTGTGATACTTTTGACGAAAAGAAATACATATTTGGTAGATGGAATAATTTAATAAAATGTGTTCTCTAAAATTGTGGATATTGTATGCTCGTATAGAGTGTATGACATTATTTTATGATTCAAGTATTCAAGGAACGTAGAGCGAATTGTTACCTTATCTAAAAAGACTTTAAATTTTGCCAAACAAGCGTAACTATACTCTACATATGAAACAAGTCACATTAATTGGAGGGATTGGATGCTAAATGTCACAAGTAACAAAGTGAATATTTTGAGAAAATGCGCTAAAAGTTAAGTTTCAGATTAAATTGAAAATTAAATCAGTCAGTGTTAAAAGTGCTTAAGATTAATGTTGAAAACTTTATCTATTTCACTGTAAACATTTTCACAAATTTTGTAGATATGTGTTTTTCGTTGTTTGCTTCGGAATTTGTACCTGTATCCGTTTTCAACTGAAACATTTTTAAAACATTATAAAAAAAACGAAAATTAATCCAAACATTTTTACTTTAGTAGAAATAGCTTATTTCTCAAAATCTAATAAAGGAACTAGTTCAGAGTCTTCTTCATTGTTCGACGCAATAATCGTTTCCTCTTCTTGAGAAACCATTTTATTTTTTCCCTATAGATTTCAGGTTTGGTGTTTTGAAACTGGGTCATGTTTTAGTTTGTAGTAAAATTCATAATGAAACTTCAATCAATTTTTTATATTTCGGAAGTTTTATTTTCATGGGGCTTTGGTAGAGACATGGAAGTTCGATGGTTTATTGAATTTGTAAAGCTGTTCGTAATGTAAATTGCACTTTTCGTAAGCCCTCCACATTATTTTTCATGACTGCATTCAAGGGTGCAGTGCTTTTAAAGTAATTTTGAGTCTTCTTATTAAGCAAATTTTATTTGCCTGATTTGGCTACATCATCCATCCAGTCTTAAGGAATAAAAATGAATTATGTTTTCTTCTGTGATCTACATATTCAATTTGAGTATTCGATACAACATAGTCCCAAAATTTCCGGATAAAAGAAAGGGACAATTAAGTGATCTCCGTAAATACCCGCCCAAACATTTAATTTGTGGGGATGCCAGATTGTTATACGTGACACACCCGATACCTCGGGTACTTTCCTTGCACTAAGCGTGGGATCCATGGCTTTATGACCAAAAATAGCAACTTCTCTCCCCGCATCCGTTTTATACACCCTTTTTTTCTTTCCCACTGATGCAGTATCTTCAAATGTGCAACCATTTTTTTCAGGATGCTGCGGTTACTCGCGCATTGCCTATATTAAATTTTGATCATTTTTATCATGGAAGAAACCCTTTTTGATATTAATCATTAACAATCGATTTGACATAAATCTAACGTTCTTAAAAATTCACGTTGAACTGATTAAATTGCGGTGAAAGTTTTCGTATAACAATATAAGGTGGATACGTTTTATCAAAATTTTTTTAGTTATTCCGAAATATGACGCTAATCAAAACCATAAATTTAAAAAAATTGAAAAAATATAAATTAATGTAATTGGCTAAATTTATTTATTTATAATTTTTCAATAAATTATTCATATCTATTTCACTGTTGTGTCTTAAGTAATCTCTTGAAATTTATATGCTAATAATACAAAAATATGCATTATTTTTGGATATTTATGAAGTAAATAGTATCAAAATCATAAAAGTAAGTTGCATTTCTGAAGTCGAAAAATACATTAATTAATTTAATGCAATGTAGTAGATATTTTAAATCATCAGTAATGAATATTAATATTATAGGGATATGCCATCCTTTGTTGGCTGGATAAGGCATATAAGTCCAACGTCATGGCTCCTGCCCTATGTTTTGAATAGAGAACTTAGTCAAGAAGCTATAGAAAGCAGTTCGATAGCTCCTCTTTGCAGAAATAAACAGGTAATGTATATTTTTATAGAAAACTCAAAACCTTACAGAATTATAATCCCTTGCTTAGTAACGTTTATAGAATATCACCAAGAATGTCATTGCCCCATAGAGCAGTTTCATCTTAGTAAAAGTTACCTGGCTATCTTGCGAGTATATACTTTTTTGTGCAACTACAACCCCATTTCTTCAATACTACCTTAAAGTACCACAGAAATATCAACTATAAAGTCAACCATTAGCTTAGAGTAATGATGTGGCCTAGGTATGGTTCTGCTGTAGGTGTATTTAAAAATAATTTTTAGAAAATAAATTCTAGTCTTGATAATTACTATACATTAACCTAGCAATGACGTGCTTGATACGTCTTTAATACTAGTGATATTTACAACCAACCCTTTGTAATTATAAAACTATAATAATAATAAATTTTTAAAAAGTTCCATCACTTTCAAATCAAATACATTATTTAATTTGTTGCCTGAAAAATTAAAGCATATCAATTTTAATAAATTTACATATAAACATAAGTGTTATTTATTTATAAGACAGACATCCTCCCTTACTGAATTAAATTTAAAAGTGTAGATATGAAATTTCAGTTGTTGCAAATCATCTTCTGTTCAGTTTTTTGTTTTTCGTATTATTATTTGTGTTTTGCCTCATCATTTCATGTTTCAACCATATTTATATGCATTAAAATGATTATTATTTACTATTATTTAATAAATACCATTTATTTGCTGCGATTCGCTATAGGTGTTTTTCTTTGATCTATTAAATTTTTCGATGGCTTGTCTAATGCATTTTTTTTTCTAATTATTTACAGGTGCAGCACCAAGATATCATAGTGCAACTTCCCTGTCCGCCACCAAATGGCACCCAAATACTATTTAACTATGGCTTCTTGCCTACACAAAATCAAATTTTTGACTATGGAAACGCCCCTATTGCAATGCTAGTTTTTTACGTAATATTTTTCGTAATAGCATGTGTTGGATTTATGTGCAATTGTGGGAGAAGTGGAAAGAAAAAAGAAAACTGTAGTGATTGTAACAAGCCCTGAAATGAATTAGTGATTTGAGGGAAAATATTTAAAACAGCTATGCGCAATTCTTGATTTAGAGTGAAAGGTAACAAATGTAAATAATAGCTATAGTTAATTCAAAAACACTTTGTACTCCAGTAACTTAAAATATAGATGATATATTATATGGAAATAAACCATAATAAATTATTAACTATTATTTTAAAATGGCCTATTTATTACATTGTCTCAGATGACTGCATTGGGGTGAATCGATGACTTACTTAAACCTGTCTTGATCTTGATGGGATGACTCATTTAATTACGATTCTAAAGACTGGCTTAATTTCAATCCAAGAATATTCTCCTAGAATATTATTTGCTTTAATGTAATATTTTTACTCATTGATGCATTTGATCTTAAACCTTATATCTGGCCCGAACTTCACAAGAAAATCGATATAACACAATAATTGTTTTTTAAATATCTTGTTAAACGATGAAACCTCATGCTAAATGGAAATAAAGAGATAATGCGAAAATGAAATAAAACAAGCAATATTTTATTTCTACTAATATTACTAAGCATTTCTAGATTTTTGTTGTCCACATTTCCCCCGCCCACCTCTTATCACCCTTCCCAAAGCATGCCAGTGAGTTAAAGATTTACTCATGAACAAGGAAAAACTAGAAACCAAAAGTTTTGTATTTTTGTCCGGACAAACAAACAACTTACCTTATTATGTTATGGAGATCGGTCCATGAGTATCATGCAAATAGGTATACCCATGTGACAAGAGTACAAGAGATAAAACACAATTTGCCAACTAAACATTTAATTTTGGGGTCCTTGCAATAATTTTCAAAAGTACCAAAATTGAATTTAAGAGCCATTGGATATTATTTTCTTGGATCTTTAGATCGCAGTACATTTAGTCCATGTTTCGTGATCTCGTTACCAATCCTTGGAAAATAAAATCTTGCATCATTTCTATCAACCTCCACAAGCGGATTTGGCCACCAGCCATAACTGAAAATGTGCAGAACATGTTATTATCGAACTGAAGGGTGACGAAAACTTTGAGAAATAGGAAGTGCGTTTGGCATTAATTTATTTTGTTTTGCATTGAAAATAGCTATCACTTGAAGGCTGATATCGAGTATAACAATGGTCAAAAATTTGGATAAGTTGGGCTAAAAATATCAATCAATCAATGTATTTTTAAATTTTCACAATGTTTGCAGTTCAATATAGGTTCTAAAATATTATTAGATTCTGACAAAAACATTTTTTTTGCACCTAGACATAACGGGTAGACCAGCATGTGTCACACCTAGGCCAACCTAGGCAGTACCATAAAATAAAGAATATAATTTTTTTAAAATTATGCGTTCAGAAATGTGTATAGTAGCATTGCAGAAATGTGTATAGAAGCCTTGCAAAAAAAAGCGAAATTTCATTTCTACCGATAATTTAAGACGATTGTGGAGTTAGTTTTTTTATAAAAGGTCAATCTATGGCCAAGTTGGAAAAAACAAATTTGGCCGTTTTTGATATCTCTATTAGGAGAAATTTGAAGGATTTTCCGATTCAGAAACTAGTCAAATCAGTTTTTCGAAACAGTATTTTTATTTTCTTTTCATACCTCCATTATTGCTGCAATTATCGAGTGTCTCAAAATTAAGTTTTTACTTCTATTAAGCAAAATTTTAAAGGGTTAGAACTTATTTTAGAAACAACCTTCAGAATAATTAGTTTATGCCTAACAAAGTTAAAATTATTCGAAGGGAAGATAAAGGTTTTGTATACGGTGTACAAAAAACTTTAGCTTTTGAGATATAATGTTTGTACTATTATAGGAGTGAAAGCCACACAGTTTTTTTGACTTTTAGATAATTTATTTTGATTTTTTGAGAAATGTAGTGTCACCTACGCTACTTTAAACATAATTACAAATTACACCTTATATATTTAATATATAAATATAGTTTTTAACCCAAAGAGAATACTTTAGTCTTTTGAAAACAAATATTTATTGAATTTTTTTAAATATAGGTTGTTTTCTCCAATTTTTGTTAAAAGTAGTGTCGGTGACAGATTTGTTGCGTAGGTGAATATTGAAGAACATATCACGCAAGACATGTTAAAATTAACTTTTTATTGGAAACGAACAAATTAAATGGTAACAAATACAAATTCAAGGAATGTAGCTTTATATCAATGTTCAAGCCACGGAGCACTAATGAACGCTAAAAATCTTCTGCTGATGTTTTTTGGAGATTCACCGATACAGTAAATTTCATCTTGATTGTACCAACTTTTTTCTTCAACTGCAGGCCAAATGTAGCACATTTACTTCATATGCGTCATTAGCATGACCTTTATCTGTTACAATATGTCGCAATATTTTACTACAACCCAGTTTCCAACTAAAAAGCAATCGATCTCCTGAAAATCTAATTGTTTGAAAGTTCCAGCATTATTTTGTAGAATTTCGGCATCTAGCGCTGGACTATTTTCTGGCTCTTGGATAGTTATTTTCGTCTGCAACACGTTTTTCTTCTTGAAGTCAAAAGTAAAGATTTTTAATTAAAAGGAAACCTAGCCCCGGAGAGTCGTATTGCAATGCCTGGCCCCGGTAGTGGGTTCGTTAGAGCGCCACCAGTTCTGTCCAACTAAACTGAAAAAGCTCCGCTGGTGTTGTGCAGGGTGGCTAGGCCCACGTATCAAATCAACTCACTCAACCTTAACTTAACAAGAAAACAATCTAAAATTTAAGGAACAATATATTTGCTACTAAGTTCTTTTTTTTTAAAACACAGCATCAATTTATCTGGAGTAAAATGGCAAGTTAAATTTAACTAATAATTGGTACAATATGGTGATTGTACGGAGACCAATTCTGTTGTTAATAATCGGTACTGTATGCCTTACAACTAAAAGCACTAAACACTACAAACCGAAGTGATCACTTTGATGTTAACTAAGCTAATTACATCTAGGTATGCGTGCGCTAATAGCTGCACCGATTTTAAATGTAGCAATAATAATATGTAGCAATGAAGGGCCATAATAATTAAATCAAATGACTCGATAAATTAATAAAAGGAATAAAATTAGAATAAAACTATTGAAAGCTTGGCTGTCAATGCTTGACTTATATTATAAAGAGAGAAAGTTCAGAGCAGTTATATTACTCGATAAATGAATGAAAAGAATAAAATTATTGAAACTATTTTAAAGCCTGTCAATGTTTGATTTATATTAAAAAGAGAGAAATTAAGAACGATTACGTCAAGCGGTCAGAAAAATAAATGAATAATGAAACTTGGCTCTTTTAAGGCACCATCTATAGTGCCAAATTCATTATAATTAATCACAAAAATAAAAAAACAAGAGATAATAATTAAGACAAATGCTTCAGTACAATACCACTTAGATCCGGTCGAACTCTGGCGCCGGGCACCTGTTGGTATCGCTAGGGCACTGGCCCTGAGAACGAAACTAGTAGAGGACTCGCCAATTCAATTGACTCTAGTGCAGCCTGGGGCTAGAAGTAGCCCGGAAATTGAACTGTGGCCCGCTAATTAAATTTGTGGCCCTGTAATTGGACTGTGGCCCGCTAATTGAGGTAGTAACCTGGTATTCGAAAGTTGTAGGCCTGGTAGAAAAACCTGCTTCTAGCCTGCTAGTAAAATCCTGAAATAACGCAAGTGCGCATTAGAAAAAGCCTCCTTACTTTAATAAAAAAAAACTATAGCCTCCCCCTTGCATATATTTTCTTTATAAAACAAATTCCCCCAAAAGTTATCAATGAATTTTCAATGACCATCAGCAAATAAAAGAAATACTGAGGTACAGACAACTTGAATATAACAAAGATAGGTACGAGTCACCCCTAAAAGAAAATATAAACTTCCCCATATGATCAAACTCAAGTTACATCAAAATAAAAATTCAGATTTGATAAAATGGAGTAGGTAAGATAACGCATGGGACGCAAAGCAAATGGTGGACGAGGCACGAAAAGGGTTAACAGAGACAAAGCAATTAAATCGTTAAGTTGGGCAAAAAAAACTGTAGCAATAATTACCTCGTTAGTGTGTGAGGGTACGGGAGATACGACGGTCTCGGTCTTATTCGAGGAACTTGAAAGCCTCTAGAAACAAGGGAAAAACCATTAGCGTCATGGCGTCGTCCGCGTGCTTCACAAGCAATAGGGGAAAAATAATTCCAGGGAAAATGCTTACCTAGTGCTGCAGTATTTAGATCCCAATAAATCGGTCGTGTCAAAACACAAAGAGATACCACAATATATCCCCAAAGAATGGGTGGAATTAAATCACAAAACTAAATGTGGAATCTCTGACTGCACTCAAACAGAAAGCTTCTTCTCGCCTTGAAAGGTACTTTTAGAAGAACTCTCGATTCGTTTCCGTCAATTGCCTTTCTCCTTCTACGAGATTAAAATAACTACGTCAGAACAGCAAGAAATAATAGATTAGAAATAGTGATTTCGATACAAGGAATGATTCTAAGATAACAAACGACTTAGTTCTCGTTTATTAGGATAGCAAAACGACGGCCGGAGCCACAACTAATGCACCGAAATTAAATGGTTCAAGAAATACCAGATAATATTCCCCAACAAAATGATAAACTTTTTTTTTATTTCACAGCTGCAATTATAAGAAATAGTACATTCCTATTACTCGGAACTAACAACCGAACGTTACAAAAAGTGCAGCATGCTGGGTGGAAAGATAAATCTAAGCAGAGGTCCCAAAACGATCTCAGAAATGATCGACCTGTGATTGGAGTTCGGCAACTAAGGGGTCCAAAAAGTTATGAAATATTCCAACCGACAATAAAATATGAATCGACGAGTCTAATGCAGCGTAAAAGCGAGTTTTATTAACAGAATCCTTAAAAATATAAATCGGTTCGCTGGCCGTTCTACGGTAATGTAATATAAGTAAATCAAGCCAAGCTATCCTAATAACAATGTGCTTCGCTTATCAGCTAAAATAAATATAGTCACAACGTGTTATAAATGCTAATACAAATATACCGTTAACCCATACTTAGAATAGAGTTAATTTACATTAAGAAACGCGGCAATTTCATGCGTATTTTCAGCAAATCGAATCAATAAATTTGGAATTAATAAGCCGATGAGTGCAAAATACAGCATCTTTGTTTCCTAAATGCGGCGTATAAATGAAATTCAAAAATATTTGTCACTGGCAAAATTGGACTGTTACACGTCGTATCCTGGAGTTTAGTTTGTAATTTTATTTCTATTGGATCGTAGCATTTGCACACAGCTGGAAACTTTGCAAAAACATGAAAAATTTCTGATGTACATAGTGTTTTTCTTAGAGTAAAATACTACTGATTATCTTCATCAAACTTTTGATAGGTGATATATAGGCAATTTTGTTTTTCTCAACATCTGCAATGTCATTTTCAGAAACAAAGAATAGCGTCGTCTCTAAATTGTGCTTAAATTTTTCATAAATAATTTCTGCATTTGGTATGTCATGTCCATGAGATACAAGCTCATCTGCTTTCCTTTTAATTGCAGCAACCAAACCGTCGGCCGCCCCTTTTCCATGTGAGGCTTCGAAAAAATTCCTAGTACCGTAGGAGAATTTCATACTTTCAAAAATAATCGATATGTAATAAAATTTTTCTTTATTACGATACTGTGACGTGGGGCCGTTGGTCTAAAAGTGAGCAGTTTCAATTTGTAGCGATCGTAACTTTCGAAACACCGGAATTATATGTGCCCATATAGCAGCCTGATCATGCCTAGTTCAATCAGAAATTATGCAGATTGATTCACGTTTACTATGTTCAATATAAGTAACAACCGTATGTAGAGTAGCTTGGTTGTGAAATGATCCGAAATGCATGGACTGAATTTCTCGGGCCATCTTGCACAAGTAATTTTCCGAAGAATCGGCATGAATTACAGCTGCATCGTATGTCAGCTCAATAATGCACTTTCTTTTCTCTCTTCCCTGATGATTCTTTTTGTACACGTGTGGACAGAAAGTAATTCGAAATTCTTTGTTGAAATAAACACACAAATCTTTCAGTTGCACTACTTCCTGATATTTAACACTTTTAGTTATTGTATTTTTTTTTTCTCCTTTCATTTTCTCTTCTTTCTTTCTTTCTTCTCTTTCTGTCTTCCTTTTAAAATACCTGACGCTCTTGTCATCTTTTACAGAAACAGCATCAATCACGATTTTGTTCTTACAATTTTCGCATTCATTTAACATACACTTCATCGATAGTGGTTGGTTGCAGCCTACAATATATTGATTTTCAATATTCCTTTCTGTTAAAATATGCTCCCTTTGAAAAATGTCTAAGTTATACCGCAGATTCGAGTGCTTCTTACACGTGGTAGTATAACGATCAGAAATGCGAGGTTGAACTACCCAAAAAGGCTTGCATTTACAAAAAGTTGAGAATTCTACCTAATGGTCTCAGAAGATTTTTTTTTGTGGAGGACATCCATGTTATCCGTCAGTAACCTCTTCTGTTGTTTAATTTTACCTTTGTTAATGTAATTTTCCTTCCTGCTGTTACAGTGGTAATATCATCATGATTTAAAAATTCTCGAATTTTCATAGGAATTTTTGCAAAAAGAACATTTTTATTTCGGTTTTGTTTCCTGAAACATTTCACCTTTTGCTTGACAACTGTCTGACACTTGTACTTTTGTAAAACCGAAACCGGTTATTGTATCGGAGATTTTGTAATTAACTTTTATTTGTTCAAGAAGGGCATAATTATGGACAACCAGTTGCCTTTTTACATGTTGAGGTACGTCATAGCCTTGAGCGTCATTTTTCATTTTGAGACTTGGTGTCAAATTCTCCTTAATACTTGTATTGCCTTCCTTAGAACTATCTGGACTCTTTCATGTGTAGTATCTGGTTTTGTACTTTTGTTTTGATTTTTTTGGCCTTTTTCTAGCTCCTTTTCCAATTTCTTGATCTTCCGATGTATGACGAGCTCCTCCTGCCTACTACTCTTTTTCGTCTCACTTTTCTGTTTGCTGCGTATCTCTTATCAGTTGATAAAGCAGCTGTGATGAATTTTCTTGATTGATCAATTATTTTTTTCTTTTGTCTACATCTCGCTTGTTTCTCACGCGTGCTCAGATAAGTCACCAATTTTCTTTTGCTTGGCAGCTCTCTCTTTGCATTTTCTTAGATATTCCGCTCTTTTTGCTGGATCTTAATTAATTTTTTCTCTATATCTCTTTGATTTTTCTGCAGCGGAGAGGCATTTTCCTGAAAAAAAAAACGCTTCAAATGCACGCGCAAGTCACTTACGCTACCAAGTGCGCGGTGGCGTAGGTGACGGTAGTGTAGGTGATATTTTTGAAAAAAATGTTTTTATTTAAAAGAAGTATATATTTTCTGGATCAAAAAATAAACACGTTTCAAAATAGAATCATCAAAAAAAAAATGTAAACAGCAAGTAACAATTTTAGGAACCAACAGAACGTAGGTGACTACCAAAAAACATTCTCACCTGATTTTTGCATTAGAAGTCGACGTAAAGTCATTGTCTTTTACTGTATAAACAATGGTAAAGTGAAGAGCACTAACAAAACTGCGACTACACTAACTGCAAATCAAAGAGCAACTAGCGCGCTTTCGCCGCTTTCTTTCAGTCAGAAAGTATGATGTCGCGTTGCCACAACCACGAACTTGTTGCCTAGAAAGCATTTGGTAGCGTAGGTGGTGGGGCGGCTTGGATACGGCACTTCCAAGAGTAAAATAGTGTAGATTATAAAATAATAATTATGTTTTTTACGTAGTAGGAATTCTCTTGAAAAAAACCTCTTTATTATGTTACTTTTATTAAAATACAAATATTTTTTTAAACCAGGCAACCTAATATTTGCCATATGCTGTGGATGACGGGTAGCGTAGGTGATAATATAACTTTTTAAAAAAGTAATTTAAGTTAATTTATTAGCTTAATGCATTTTTAAAGTTAGGCACTAGCAGTTTGTAAAAGTTTTTATTGAACGAGTAAAAAAGATTTTTTAAACATGAATTTGTAATGAACCACAAGCCAACCAAGAATTGTTTCAACAATTTGTTAAAACAAAAATGAATAAAAATTTTAATTTAAATTTAATCGTTCAAATATTAAATGAAGTCTCGAAACAAAACCCAGTGAGAAAACGTTCAAATAAAATAATAAGTTCATTTTAATTAACAAAATTATAAACAAATTGAAGTTTAACTTTCACGAAGTAAGGCCGAAAACCAAAAGAAAATGAGGGATAAATATTTTACCTAAAGGACGCGTAAGCCAAAGGCATATAAACTCGTTCCACACAACATAAAACATAAATATTAATAAAGCCACTTACCATTAGAATATATTTCAATAACCGGCATGGTGAATAACTACACAAGATTCGGGATCCAATTTGAAACCGCGGTGACATATAGGTACTTTAGATTTGTTTTCAACTGCCTTAGAACGCGGCACAAAAGGAACCAACTGCGGTCAAACAAATTCTTTCGCTGGTTCCTCAAACCTTGCTCTAAAAAGAACCTCATTGGTCAGGGCGGTTCTAATTTCCAGTCCAGCGAATTAAAATGAAAGAAAAACAATATTATCTTATAAGGATCGAACATTTCTTGAACTTTGAACACACGTGTGAACTAAAAGCCAAAGCTAGGTATGGAAAATACCGAAAAAGAGCTCGAATGGTGTTTTCGCCGAAATCAGGGCAAAGTTGCGTAACATCACGTGTTCCTTGATGCAGGTGTACAGAGATTCTGGATTTTCTGGGGGACAAATGCGTAAAAATCCTGCCATAAAAGTATGACCTTATCGAAGAAAAATCAGTCTTATTCTCAAATCCTAAGCGATATCAGTTACAGCGGGTCGCTATGCCGAAATTCAGTTAAAAAGTTTAAAAAATTAAAATCTTAATTTTCTAGTCGTTAATATGGTCTTAGTCGTGACCATCCCGGAACTACTGTCTCACAGTTTAAAGACTATTAAAATTAATTAAGTAATTACGACAAAATTCAGCTAAACGGTGTGAAAATGAACGCAAGCAACGCAGGGGTGAAATCCGGCAGACAACAAAAGAACAGATGGTCTCCAGAAGCAAATAAGGTTACTTCAGCAGGTTCCGGGTCTAACTATAAAAGTGTACAAGATAATTCAGTGCCTATTCTGAAAGACTACACCGTGCTAATGGCACCCTGTATTATTTTTTTTATGTGGTCGATTATGTTATGAATATTAAGAATAACTTATTAAAATTCACTAAAGCTTTAATTCATCTGCATTTTATTTAATTAAACATTGTACAATCTATCTTGGCCATAAGCCACGAACGAAATACCTTCAGTAACTGTAGGTATGCAATTTAAGCACTGCAGACAATCTTGTTAATCGATTTATTTTAGTGGTAATTAAAAATTGCTTGAATGGCTCGATTTATCTTACATGCTAACAGACAAAGGTAGGACATTATTGGAAGGCTAAAACACTGACAAAAATTCATAATGCCTAAATAATAATAGCCGGCCTAATATGGTATATTTCCTTTGCGATGCAAATTCTGATTATTTGGCGGCCTGTAGATACCAGGTCAATTTAAAAGATATTAAGTGAATAACTATACCCGTTTTTTTTTTGTTAAGATAATTTATTAAAATTGTTGGTTTATTCATTTAAAACGAAACTAATGCGGCGTATGAGATTAAAATTGTTCGTTTATTAATTTAAAAACAAACCTGATGTGGCTTACATTCATTTTAAATATAATTAATTATATTTAATATAACTGGGAATAGAAATTAAGTACTGGTAAGAGGCATAAAGTGGTTTTCAACTAGGTAGCGAAATATGTGTGGTTGCCCAAGTGTATAGGTGAATTATTTTACGACGAAATTAAGGTGTCAACACACTGGTACTGCGAACCCGGTTAGAGATAATAAAAAGGAGGTGAAGAAAAGGTCGAATTCACAGTAAGTAAAGGGTAAATCGGCGTTCATTACAAATTTATGGAAGAACAAAATGACGGTTACACCAGATTTTCATTCTAGGTGAGAATGACCCATTTCTCAATTAACCAACCAAAAAAGTACAAAGTGCCAAATAAGTACAACCGACACCTTAGTATCCTCTGATATTTGAAACCTCGTGGCATATGTCGGGGCACACTCACTGCTAATATGCTTATAAAATCTTAGGGAATATTTTCCCACTCTGCTTCAATGGTTACTATGAGTTCATCCATTATTGAGAAGGCTTGATTCGTAACCAAATAAAAACTTTTCCACCATATCTTAAATATGATTAATTACTAAAATCGCGCAACTTTATATAACTATGGCGACACTGTTTGCATCAGGTGTATCCAGGATATTTTGTCTCCAACGTAAATTTATAGAATTCAATTATATATTTAAAAAAAACTATTTTAAATTATTTATTGACCACTCTACTTACATCTGATTCGTAGTCTCAGGCCATTCGCGCTTCTGTCTGGGAACCATGTCCTTTGCTCGCGTCAAATTGCTTAAAACTTCTGAGTTGACTTCACCTACATCTCCGCCTTCATACTTCGAATAAAATTTCGAAGTAATTGCAGTTTCTAATATCAAGTTATATTAAAGTTACTAATTTGGAATATGCATTTATTATCAGCTATCCAGAAAATAAATTAAAGTTTCCTTATTTAATTATTATCATACTCAAGGCAGCATAGATAGGAAAACATATCACTCCCAGCGACCACACAAATATGTGATCGTCATTAAAAGGCGTTGTTAGAATATTCTGAGGACGAAGAAGTACTAGACTTTGGACTGACCAATAGACAAATAATTTTTCAACTTCCAATGATTTCCGAAAAGACAGGAGATAATACTAATGATACTAGGGATAATTAGTACACTGCTTTTAAATGTTTCAAAATAATTTAATGATATTTTTCTCTACATATGATTCGGCTTGATGAGGCCTTTATCAAGAGTAGTTGTATACAAAATCTAAATTATTATACCCTACTAAACCGCAACTAAACAAATATAGCATCTCTGAAGTATTTAATTCTAATTCAAATACTCAACTGAATAAAAAAGAATTTACAACCTTAAACACAATAAAAGCAAAACTAACGCAAAATAACCTAATATTAACTAAAACTGATAAAGGAAACAAGATAACTGTTTTAACTAAATTAAATTATGATACTAAAATCAAAGAACTTTTGAATAATGGAGATCTCATAAAAACGCAAGACCCGACTAATAAATACCAAAAACAAATTATTCCGTTATTAAAAAATAACAATTGTGTACTACCTGATCTCACAAATTTTTCTCAACTTAATGAATCCAACAATCCTTTTTTACGGCTTGCCAAAAATTCTTAAGGATAATATTCCAGTCAGATCAGTAGTATCATATGTGAATGCTCCATGTTACAAATTTTAAGTCAATTCGTTACGAGTATTTTATCAAAATTCATTAAATTCGATTCTAAGTAAAATTCCAAATAATGCAATATTGGTTTCTTTTGATGTGAAGTCCCTGTTTAGCTCCATACCGTTAAACGAACTTTCACGTATTATTAACGGATTAATATATCTCTGATAATTTAGTAAAAGAAAAAAACGATCTCAAATCTATAATTCATACATATATAGATCAAAATTATTTCCAGTATAATTATGAAATATTCAAACAAATTAATGGTTTACCAACGGGCTCTCCAATTTCACCTTTATTTGCCGATATTTTTATGGCTGATTTATTCAACATCAACAATTCATTAATCAGAAACATTTTTTTTTGAGTAGATATGTGGAAGAGGATTTAAAGATCCTTTACAGGCGTAGCCGACTATACCAAAATCGGCCTCTCCTATTGGTCGATCCATCTCGTATTACAATATGTCTTCGTGATGCAATTAATTAGTCGCAAGAGCTCTCGTGGTGTAGAGGTTTAGATAGTTGGGTCCCACCTGGAAGGCACGGGGTCGAACCCCGTTGTTTTTTTTTATTTTTTTTAAGATTATGTTTCTAAACAGTTTTTTTTCTTGATTTTGGGCATGTCTTGGGTTAGATTCGGTTAGCACCTGGTTAGTTTCCCTTTTCTTGAGCCCCCGTAGCGAGCGAAGCGAGTGGAGGGCCATGCGGATCGACCAATAGGAGAGGCCAATTTTGATATAGTCGGCTACGTCTGTAAAGGGTCTTAAAATGCTGTGGATGACATATTTTGCATCTTTACAGGAACCAACAGAAACTTAGATGTCTTTTTAACCTTTTTAAATTCCCTAAACAATATAATTCAATTTACCATGGAAAAATAGGTAATCAAACAACATTTTAAACTTTTTGGACATAAAGATTGCAAAGGCAAGAATGCAATAATTCACAAAGACTCTAACCAAACTTTCTGCTTTTCATAGTCTCACCCATAGACTGCCGAAGGCGGAAAGTTTTGGGGTGCCACGCCCAATTTTTACCCAAAACTCGTTAAAATCGTTTAAAAAACATGAATTCGGCGCCCTCTTGAATGGTAATTGTTGCGCACTAAAAGAAATTAATAAGTAGGTACTTATCGATTCCAGAAGAGTAAACCATTAAAACAGTTTATTGTAACTACAAATCAATAAAGTTCAAAAAAAAAATCAGGAGACGTTCGAAAACGTTAAAAAATATATCGGTTTGATGGCAAGAAAGTGTTATTGTACATCTTTTTATCGATGGTTAGCCCTTCGACTTTGCCGTTTTCTAGCTTTAAAGTGAATTCCACACATTTTTCAATATCTTTTTCATCACATATCACACACACACGCTTTCATTTTATGTTTATAAAAAGGTCAAGAAAGCGAAAAACACCATTTGACACTGTGTTGAAATATTGGTGCTGTCGTCAGACATTACTGCAAAAAGAGAACTTTTTCAATTTCTTGCAAATTGTGTTCTCTGCATACTTCAAACAATTAAAATAATTTGCCGTAAATTAAACACTAAACAAAAATAAAATGGTTCAAAGTTAATGCTTAACTAAGTTTAATTAAAAGACGCACCAGCATCGTCACTATATTGTTTCTCTAATGGCAAAATTTCAATCATAACTCGAGTAAAAAAATGATAATAATCTAAAAAAACCTAGAAAAAAACTCACCTTATAAAATTTTTACACGTACACCATATAAGCATGTAAGTAGGTATTTCAGTATGGAATCTCGAGATTCAACCGATCAACGTACACCTTTCACATGCACATAGTACATAGTTTTTTGTTTCAGTTCACCAGTATTTAAATGTTCACTTGAATTCAAATTCAAACCGTCAACATCAAACAAATAAGAAATTTCTATTTACACAAACTCATTCCCGGCTCACTCTAGTCTCTAAATGAGAAATCCATTCGTCGGCTTTTAAGCGCAACAAATACTTCTAACACATTTTCATCAAAGTTCGGTATGTCATGCACAAAATCTCTATTTATTGACATCATTGCCAAGGCAATCAGTCTGTCATTCGTCATGGAATTCCGAAGGAAAGTTTTCAGCCTTTTTAGCGTCGAAAAGCACCGTTCAGGTTCAGCGGTATTCATTGGTGTTGTCATAATTATTTTTAGTAGCTTGGCGACTTCTGAAAAAGTGCTTTCTAGATCATTTTTTTGAATGAATTCCAAAGTACTTGTGGCACCTTGTATTTGCGAAAAGTCGTTTCTTGAGTAAATAACTTCCAATTCTGTTTTTAATCACTCCTTTTCGAGCATTGGATACATCTTCGTAACTGTATGAAATATTTCACATGGGAAACTCTTGTTAAAAGACTCATATGAATTATTTGTGAGAAGGAAATTTGCTTCTAAATGTCCCCTATATGAGAGCCGATCTTTCACTTGAGTCAATATAACATGGCATATTTCTTTGGCATTTACGCTTTTTCTCTCAGTATCACCCAAACGTCTACGTTTAGAAACAGTTTCAGTTTTCCATTCTTGTTCAATTGCTTCAGTTTCGTTACGAATGCTTAAAATAGATGACTCAAAATTAGAAATAGACTTTTGCAATTGAATACCGTCAACATGTCTAGACTGAAATTGATTATAAAGTGTATCAACATGAGGAAAAATTTTGTGAAAAAAGGTTAACCAAAACATAAAATTTGAATCTTCTAGTGTTCTAATTAAACCGCTTGCTTCTCTGCCAGTAACCGTATTTTCGGTTTTTCAGAAATTTCTTGAAAACACAGGGTCATATTTTCTCTATTTTCATAAACAGTATTAACTATGCGTATATTGAAGTTCCATCGAGTGGGGGCAACACGCGGCAGTCTGACTTTAAGTATTTTTTCTAACACGTCACTTCGATTAGACGAATTGGAAAAAATGCGGGAATTCCAGATAAATCATTAAAAAAAATCCGTACTTGTGGATTTTGGCTCGCATCAATTCAATTGATGAGCATAGCAATGAACAAAATATGCAAACGGGTATTTTTCTCGCATTTTTTTTTGTACGCCACCAACAGATCCGCTCATAACGCTCGCTCCATCGTACGCCTGCGCTGTTAATTTGTTGGGATTTTGAATCATTGGGTCTATTTCTTGTTGGATACTTTGCACTAAACCATTGGCTGTTTTATCAGTGATTCGGCAAAAGGTCCAAAATCTTTCGCATATAACATGCCCTTTGACATACCTCAATATTATTGCCATTTGACAATAATTGCTAACATCAGTAGTTTCGTCGCACTGAATTGACAAAAAACACGCATCTGCCACTTCTTTCAATGTCTCATTTTTACACACAGTTAGCATGCAGTCTAAAATGTCATTTTGAATTGTTTTCGACGTTCCTTTAAAAACAGATGATGTTTCTAAATGTTCTTTCAACACATTGTCCAATTCGGCACTATAATTTACTAGTTCTTTAAAAATTCCACGATTTAGAGACTCGTCTGTTTCATCGTGGCCTCGGAGTGCCAACTCAAAAACACCACAGAACTTTACGCAACTTATAATTCTCCCCAAAATGTGCCGATTTTTCCTTACTACCTCATTATGTCTAGCGATTTGCTGTCGATATGTAGAACTTAATTGTTGTGCAATGTTAACTTTCCCAAGTAACGCAAGTTCCGTACTAGCCTGCAAATGAGATTTGGACCCCCCGTGTTTTTTTTATTTTTTCATGTAAATGGCCCAAGTCAGTTACACCTAAGCGCCTCCAATTCTTATCCATATTTGGGATATAAAATAATAAGCACGGAAAACAAAACAAAAAGTTCCTTACATTACATCCACATATCCATTGCCGAGTGTAAATTTCGGGGTTAAAATGTCTGGTGAAAGACCGACCATCCTTTTTCTTGGTACATGTTTGGTCTAGTTTTAAAACCGGCATGAACCCATGACGTCTCTCATTATTTATTGTGATAGCTTTGTTAGTTTATAAGTAAAAAATATGGGATTTGCTCTATTACCTAACATAAGCGAAACTTTTATAAAGAATATTTTTTTTTCATTTAGGCCTTCCTTTTTTGTTAATTGAGTGTTATATTTAAAAATAACTATTTTTTAATTAAATTTTTGCACAGTTGAAACCGAGATATTTACATTTAAAATTTTTTTCTTCCATATGGGCTAATGCAAATGATTTTTTTTGAATAATTATCAAAAAATACTTCCTACAAAGAACTTATTGTACATTGGACCAAAAAATAAGTATTTATTCCTCTATACGTTGGTACCAATATCTCGATTTTTGATGATAGTGTCCTTTTGTGGAGTCTAATTTTGTATTACCTCCGAAATAAGGGTTATCTTATCATGTACTTTCATCCCTGAAAAAATCAGCTTGTGACACCATACTATATACGCAAGAATTGCAAATTATCACTAAATTAAGCTACAAAGTGCGGATCTAAATAGCGCACGGATGAGCCTTGACTTCTCGTGATTTTTACGAACATTCCCGATCGTTTTGCATGACCAAAATGCATTTAACAAGAGCGCCGAACACTAGCGCACGGCAGACTTAGACTAGCAGTGGTTACGGGCGGAGGCCGCCGTTGGACGCTCTGCGTTTTGATCGTCGCCGTCGTGCCTCGATTTCGCTTTTATAAATAATGTATTCTGCGGCCAGTGGAGATTCAAAAATATGTAAATTCGCAAATTATAGTTAGTATATGTTAAATTGTATGTAGGGAAGATTTTATTTTTCCGTTTACTTTCGCAGGCAGTGCACGCGCACGGGCGCACTTATTGAGAAGCCGCCCCTAGGACAAATTGGGTGAAACTTAAATATTAGGATTAAAGAATACAGAAAATCGATTTCACATAATATTAAAAACTCTGGCTTAGCAAAACATTGTATAGAAAATAACCATTTTATAGATACGAATAATGTCAAACTTTTACACACGGAAGCAAAATGCTGAACCTTTTGGAACTCCTAAACATCCAAAAGTTACAAAAAAAACATGCGTTTTAAATACGAACGACCAACTGACCTGCTCTTTAAACGCCTGCATAATTGACAGTGCAATAAAAAAAATACCGTCAGGCGGTTTAAGGTGGATTCTCATGCGTCCGATATCCGACGATACAATGAGCAGACAGTGTTTCTATTGGTTAAAATATTCGCCTTCCTATTGGTTCGATTGTCAAGATTTTCGTATCCGAATTTTACAGGCAATTTGACATTTTGCTTCTTCATTTATAAACTAACCTAAAGTAAATAGTTCTGAATGAATCACAGAAAGAATTCCCAGAATTTTCATATTCAGCGCACAGTTGAGGGACCCAAGAATACATTTTTACCGAAAAATGTACCAGTTGAAGAACAAGCTTCGTACTAGACTGAAATTACCTTATTATAAGTTTATTTAATCCTATATATCCTATATATTGTTTATTTAATCCTCCTTATCCTTAATGGCAATCTCTCGCCAGCAAAAATCGATTCACGCACACAATAGGTCTGGGTTAATTAATAATTAATTTAATAACATAAGTAGATTTTGGAAACTCTCGCTACCTATTCTCAAATAATACAAATATCTGTCCTTAACGGTTACAGTCTCATTTCCTTTTATAAATTATGGTAAGCATTTTACTGTCTTCGATTTTTATAAATATTCGGAACCCAAAATCTTTTACTTCGATCGATTTGTTAACATGTACTAGCAGACGCAGATGGGATACAAATAACACATTATATAAATAAACAAAACAAATAAAGAGTGAGGTTAAAAAACACACGATATCGGACAGAAGTTAAAATAATTTTAACTCCATACGACATCGGATGATTTGAAAAATATTCGGATAATAATTAGCGCCAAAACAATCTCGCCAATAAGATATCCGTCGGATCATCGTATCGTCGGACGCATGAGAATTCACCTTTAGTAGGGTATAACAATTTAGATTTTAGAATACAACTACTCTTGATAAAGGCCTCGTCAAGCCGAAACATATGTAGAGAAAAATATCTCATTAAATTATTTTGAAACATCTAAAAGCAGTGTACTAATTATTCCTAGTATTATTATTAATCGATGTTTCACAAGGGGATCCGCCGAAACTATTCATTAATACTAATGATCCTGGAAAGTTCAGATAAGAAAGCGCAAACTGATTTACTTTAAATTAAGTCGATTATATTCTATATTATATAGCTTGCAAAATTTCCGAACGAGTTTTTTAAAAATAAATGCTGAAGTTTTGAGATGAATTTAAAGCTTCAGAACTCTAGTTATATTAAAAAAGAAATACAGATCCAAAATTTAGAATATTATTTGCAAATTACGTATGAAAATTATTATTAAGTAGCAAACTAGCGCGATTTTTAATTGTTAACCACAGTTAACCACAAGTTTAAAATATGAAAATTCCATCATTTTCTAAAATAATTCTCAAGAGGGTTGCGCTTTTGGATTATGTTATCTTAATATTTTGGCCAATTATATTTCACATAAGACTGGATCGAAATAAAAGTTCAATTTACACGTGCTATGTGCTATTATCAGATAATAGAAGGATACATTCGCTTTAAAAATCTACTCAGAAATTATATTTTCTTACTATTATAATTCGGAGAGTACTCATCATACACTTTAATGTATTTTATGTCCTTCTCGTATCTTTCCCTTAAAAATATATCAGGCAGTTTGCCACCAGGAGCCATAGCTGGATACTTTACAAGAATTTGTATATTATGTTATTATAACATAACTGTGCTTATTGATAAGACATTGACAATTGGTGGATAGATTTAGGTTATACTTTCATCGTAACGTTCTTTTTTCTGGTGGCATAATAAAATATGTAATAAAACCGCTGGTTGAAGGTTTCGCCAATGATGCGATAACTAAAGGCTCTGGCACACAGAACGCGGTCTGTCGCGGCGGGCTGCTTACGCGCGATCTTCGCAGCGGTAAAGCGATCTATAATGCTACACAGGCTGCGATATTTTCTTACTTTTTGTTCGGTCGTGCCTGTGTTCGCAATGTTTAGCTCTGACGAGAAGCAAATTCTTCTTCTTTTTGCGCTACAAAAAAGGAAAAAGAAGACGTTATTGGGTTAGTTTGGGTTATAAAAAGAGAGAAAAATTTGGTGAATACCACCGTCTCTGTACTGAACTACAGTCGCATGAAGACAGATTTTTTTCAATATTTCCGCATGTCAAGATTGTGTTTTGAAGAATTACATGACATGTTAAAGCCAAATATTGCTAAGTGCATCAAATAATAATAAATATTTCAGTGTTTTCCGACATGATGCATGAAACTATTCTTAAAAACGCGCGAAAATCTGTGATTTTGTACAAGTGTATCGCTTGTCGTCGCGATCTAAACTAGCCCGCCGCGATAGACTGCCTTCAGTGTGACTGTTATAATACATTTCCGTGTAATATAAAATTATCGCTTTGTCGCTGCGGTCCAATATCGCTGCCGGCCGCGACAGACCGCGTTCTGTGTGCCAGAGCCTTTACTCATAAATTCAAGTCGATTTGAATTACTCCTTTTATTCTGAAATCAATTTTACATAAACAGAGCAAAGAACCATTAAGCCTTTTTCAGTTGAATTACCAATATCAATGTTAAATAAAATGATAAATACCTCAAGAAATAAAAATAATGTTACTTTTATATTTAGCTTCCTAATTTTAATGTCATCCTTAAATTAAGATATTTTTGAATTCTCCATTAATTTCAAAGTGCTTTCCATACCATATACGTGCCTAGTAAACTAATAGCCAAACCAAACAAAATGCTTGCTTAATGGTCCATGAGAAATGAAAATAAGGCAAAGAAAACTAAGTAAACGAATACTGCTTTAATAGGACATATAATAGGCAAATTAGTATATTCTATTAACAAATTTGCATAGGTAATATAGTATATAAAAATTCTCATGAGTATACGACTTTTATACCACACGTAAACATAAAATTGCAATTAAACGATCAATAAATCAGCTAGGTCAGGATTCCATAGATTATCAGTTCAGTGGGATCCTAGTTTTCCATGTTACAATCGTTATATTCCCTTATCACAAATCATAGGAAAAAGCGTTCTCTACATCGGCTAAATCGTGCATTAATTTTTATACATAATCAATAAAAATATTAAAATTATCTTATATTTCCACGTCACTAGACTTCAATTATTGTGATATTGCAAGTCCCTAGTTTTATTTGGATACTTTAATGACACCATCTCTAGATGCAGTGATCATAAAGCATTGACTAGCCTTACACAAGATTACATCAGATATACAATCTCTATGTCCAGCTGCGGGCAATTCAGGACCAGCTCGAGGTCCCTCTTCAGTCTTATCTTTAGGTTGCACGTTTGAATGCTCTTCATATATTACGTCCGTACCGTCAATTAATCTGAAAATTATACAACCATACATTTCTAAAAAAAATCCCCCAGACCCGCCAACACCATTCCTAATGGTGTGTGTGTTAACGAGCAGTTTATTTGAGCGTCTCTAAAGTTTTAAAATAGAGCCAATAAATTGTATTTTGTAACACACCTATTTGATACAATTCACATCAACTTGAAACAGTCTACCAAACTGATTTCATAACAAAAATAGTCTAATTTACTAAATACCTTACTAGTCCCAAGTAGTAAGAAGTAAGAACTTTTTAAATGATTTAGGCAATTCAAATATGACGAAACTGCGGGCGTTTTCTTTTCCCGATAACTTTTTTATTTTATTCGCATTACAATCATAGTGAATGTAATTCACTACGAAAATTGTATTATCATGTTAGCTTATTGCGCTAAATTTTTTCACGCAAAGCAATAAAAGAAATGTCACTCACCTTCGACGGTATGATAGAGCAGTACCAGGAGCATCACTAGCTGCAGGCAGAGCCAAATAACTTTCTAGTGGGCTTTCTAAGTTCCAAAATCGAAGTCTTTGATCAGTACCTCCAGATAGCAGAAAAGGAGACCTATCAATACAGCCCGCTAACATGGCGCATACGCTATGGCTGGTATGCTGCCTAGCCTAAAATATAATTAGTTGTTAAATTATTGTGATGGATTAATTCACTTTCCGAAAATTCCTGGAACCCTTCAGATGAAGATGCACAACAATTTTGAATTTTTCTTTTAATTATTTATTTATTTACATCTTAAATCTGTAACGCTTTTTTGAAGTGAAACTTCTTTAGCGAGGGTGTCAAAAAATGAAACGTTTATCAAAGTGAAACGCTTATCACAGTTGAAACGGCTATCAAAGTGAAACGCCCTTTTAATTAAGCATGTTCCAGTATAGAGCAAAATTATTTAAGAAAAGCCACACTTGGGACTGACCCCATCCGATTTAGCTAATTTTTTGTGGGCATGTTACCCACCTAGAGGGTAGTGAAAAGCTAAAATATTATGTCCCGCAAAAATGTATTGGCTAACCTGTAGCCATTTTTCGATTTTTTTTTCACATTTGTGACGTTGAATTTAGGTATTTTCGATTACGCAGAGGTTTTTTGAGCTAAGTAGCTAATGTAAAATTGACCAAGGAACAAGAATATTGGCCAAAAACTCTCAAAATTTACCAGAAAGGTCCCAAATCTTGAGGAAATGTTCAAAAAATCTTTTCTTTGACTATACGACGCAGTCATCTTATAGAGAAAGAACCAGCGAATCAAATGAGCACATACCCAGATTTTTAGGACGAACCTTTCAGAAATTGCGCGGCTTCAAAGTTGGAGGTTTTTGCTTTCTCTCAAAAATCTCAATTTTTTATCTCGTAGGTAAATGTCCGACCTACAGGCCCATTTTGCAATGTACCTGGAGTTCCTGGAGCGTTCGGTGCGGGCTACGAGATGCGACAAACGTGAGCTGTACTGCAGCGCAGGACCTTTAGCCGGAGCGCCAGGAGGGTTCAGAGTAGGCAAACCTGTCAAGCATACACGTTGGATGACTTGCCTACCCGGGGGCTTATTTGTATCAAGCGTACGAGATCCCGACTTTTTATAGCGCGACTATAATATAAATATGCAGGCTTTTCATATTTTGGTTAGTTTTGGTTGGTCGCGCGCCCGTAGCGATCGAAGCGAGCGGAGGGCCATGCTTGAAGTGTTCAGATATTTGGAGAAACATAACGGGTGGTATTCTAGCTAACAATTATATAACATCTATATTACAGTCACATTATAAAAAGCGGTTTAGTTGATGCTCGATACAAAAATGCTACCCGGGGGCTTCGGCTGCTGGCGTCCGGCGCTGTCCTATGTGTATGGGCCAGGCCCTTCTCCTCTCTTCCCTCCAACTTCACCTGCCCTACCGTCCTCCCATCCAGACTCCTCTCACTGGTCGACCAGTATGATGAGCCTTCTTTAAATGATGCCCTCACTAAGGCCCTAATACCATCCGAAACTTTGAGTGCTTTCAGTGGAATGTATGTTGTTGTTCGGCTGGCAAAAAAAAACAGATCCATTACAATGGTCACCGACGTCTACAGCGATGAATCTGCCAGCCAAGGGAGCTAAATTAGCCATAGCACATGAAAACTGCAACAATTACACTTCCACGTGTGCTTTGTGAAGTAGCACTTGAAGAGAAGCTTAACAAAATGTTTGACTTTCTGTGATCTGGATAAAATGTACACTCTGAGAATTTTGAGAAGGCGCCATTAAAGGCGTTTCATATAACAACAAATTTAATTACTTTGTCAAGAACCTTATGTATCTCGTTCATTACAAAATATCAATACACTATTTAGACGGTCACACTAACCCCAGAAACACCCCTCACCCCAGGAGACGTACAAAGGCTCGAAACTAGGGCATTAGTAACGCACCTCACGATGCCTAGTAGGCAATCAAAACATCTGATGCCACCTGGTCAACTACGTGAGAGGAGACAGTAGGGCGGGTGAGGTTGGAGGGAGGAGAGAAAGGACCTGGTTCGTGCACAGCACACGCCGGACGCCAGTAGCCGAAGCGCCCTTATAGGCCAGTTATCCACCGCACATGCTTGGCATGTTTGCCTACCCTGAACTCTCTTGGCGCGCGTTTGTCACCATCTGTCACCTCCCGCTGCCCGCACCAAGCGCCCCAGGAAGGCCAAGTACACAAAAGTACAAAAGTAGGTCGGCCATTGTTCCACAGATCAAAAATGTATATTTTTTAAAGAAAACAAAACCCTCCAACTTTCAAGCCACGCAATTACCAAACGGTTGGTCCTAAAAATGTGGGCGTCTGCTCATTGGATTCGCTGGTTCTTTTTCTATAAGATGACCGTATCATAGAGTAATAGAAAATATTTTTTCCCAAAGATTGGGGACTTTTTTGGTAAATTTTCAGTTTTTGGCCAATATTTTTGGAGATATTTGTCGTAGGTCAAATCTGTGGCCATATTCTTATTCCTTGGTCCATTTTACACTAGGTAACCAATTTTCAGCAACTTATTACAAAAAACCTCTGCATAATCGAAAATACCCAAATTCAAGTAAAGAATGAGAAAAAAACGAAAATGGCTACAGTGTAGTCAATAATGATTTGCGGGACCTAATATTTTCGCTTTTGACTACCCTCTAGGTGGGTAACATACATGATACAATATCGCGCAGGCGACCGACGATTCGCCTGTGACGTCATTGCGAGCGTTGTATGGCGTCGCGCGCCGACCGGCATTTACAACATGAACGAACGTGTGCTTTGCATTTGAGATTCGTATGTTTTATATTTAAATTTTGTTGGCGTTACTGTTCCTTAGACGGTGTTTGTTGGTATTTTTAATTAAAAAACGTTTAATAATGAGGTGTGCTGTGGACGGATGTAAGGTGGATAACCAAGGTAAAAACTTTGATAGGAATATAAGGTGTTTCACTTTTCCCAAAAACAAAATATTTGGGGTTCACCAGTGTTTTCGTAAGGATAAATTTAATAAAACTTCGACACGTATTTGCTCAAAATAGTTTGAGGAAGATGACTATGTACAGGGTGGCCCGTTTAAGGCACTATACCTTATCTCGAAGACTACGATGGTTGCAAAAAAAAATTAAATACAAAAGTTGTTCCTAGTAAAACCATCTTTACTGTTTTGTATTTTTTTAATCGTTACTTTGTTGTATTTTTTTAATCGTTACTTTTTTATATACGGGGTGGTCAAAGAAAGTTTCACTTTTTTAAATTTAACCTCCTATATTTTATTACATTTTTGGATTCTACTTAAAATTCTAAGCATATTAAATTTGATCTATGATGTTATAGCTCTAGAGTTGGTAGTTTCACAGCTATAAACAGTTGAAAATCGGTACCTTGGCTTCTTTTCACATTGGTAGCAGGAAGACCATTAAAGATGGAGTGAAATTAATTCCACATTCCTATCTTAACTTTCCAAGAGCTATCTGATGGTGCTAACTGATGGTACCTACCGAGGTACCAGATTTGGTACCCATGGTACCACCTGCCAATTAGTACCGTCTAGCTCTTGTAAAGTTAAGATAGGAGTGTGAAATTAATTTTACTCCATCTCTAATGGTCTTGCTGCCATCAGGATTTGATAAATTTAACAATTTCAAAAAAAAGAAAAATGACTAAAATTATTATTTAAGAAAAAATATTATGATCAATTTCCTTTTTTTTGCTCTCGTTTGGCCAATACTCAATAAACGTTTTCTAGATAAAAGTAAAAGTTTATTACGTTTTTCAAAAGATGCTGTTTTTAATACAACTATTTTGATCCATTCACCATAAAAGTTATGTTGAATAATAGTTTTTTTTATTAAATAAATAGTATTAGTATGTAATAATTAGTTTTTAATTTCACCCAGGACACAAATTTTCTTGATAAATAGAGAAAATAGATAAAACAATGATTATGTGCCTATAAACGTATGCATTTCAATAGAAGCCAATCACGCAATGACGTCACTGCGCGGAGCGAACCAATTTGAGACGGCTAGGTATCATACCTTCCGTTTATTGTATCATGGGTAACATACATACATACATACACAAAAAATCAGCCAAATCGGAGGGGGTAGATGCCAAGTGATAAATTTTGGTCATAGCTAGAGGGCTGAAATTTTCAGAACATGTAGCCGGGGTAAAATGACGATTCTGGACGAAGACTGGACCCCCCACCTCACCGGATACCCAAAAATTTTAGAAAAAATGGGAAAAAAATTTAAAAAAAACGCAAAAAAATGTTCGGAAAATTAATAAAAGTATATAAAACGAAATAAGGAAAAAAGAAGGAATAAAAAAAAAGTTAGGAGAAACGCGGTTTTCGGTGAAAAGAGGCGAAGGAGTTTGGTTACGTGGGGTTGGCAAAAATGGGAAGAAAAATATGCTTTATGAAAAACAAAATTAAAAAAAAAGGGAAAAATTGAAAGCAACGAAAAAAAGGATTCAGAAAGTTAATAAAAGTTTTATAAAACGAAATAAGGAAAAAATTAACACAAAAAACTAAACCTTGTTCGGAAAGTTAATAAAAGTATTATAAAACCCAATAAGTAAAAAATAATAAAAAAAAAACTAAAAATTGTTCGGCCAGTTAAATCGGGGGCAAAGGCTGCGAAAAAAAAGCTTAAAAAAACTCAATTCCTAATATCTCTTTCAGAAGTTTCACTTCAGTCATGTGCTTATAAAGATGAGGCACATAATTTTTTTAATCACACCAAATACGTGAATCTTTTTTTTATCCTAAATTATAAGTTATCTAAGTAAAAGCAATGTATTAATTGTTAACCTTACAATTGATTGCCTGTAACTTCACCACTGTTTTCAATTTCTTATATGGTAGAACCTATTTGGCTCTGGCTCCAGGATGTAAGTAAACAGCACAAGTGCTAGTTTAGTGACCCTAACGAAGCTGAAAAACCTAACAAAAACTGGATACGATCGACGTTTCGAGGATCAAATCTGTCCCCGTTGTCAAGAACGAACAAATCTAAAAATGAAAATGGTTAGTAAATGTAAGTATC